>JAXIVD010000897.1:5000-37500 GCA_036785275.1 Cancer borealis | reverse complement strand
AGTTTAGTTGCATAAAAGAGGTTTATTACATGCTGTGAAATGCATAAAGGAAACCGATTATGACAGCAAGTATTTATTGTATATATTTTGACAAACTCATAAGCTAGACCACCCGGTGGTCTAGTGGTTAGAACGCTCGCCTCACAAGCGAGAGATCGCGGGCTCGATCCCCGCGCCGGGTAGGAGACATATGGACCAAGTCTCTTCTAAGTGTGTGGTCCCTGTTCACCAAACAGTAATGAGGTACCTGATCTCAGACGGGGTTTGTGACCTGCTTTCAGGGGGGAGAAAACAAATCTCCCATAAATAAAAGATATATACGGCCTCCTGGCTAGTACAACGGTAGCGCGCTGGCCTTGCATTCGCTTGGTGGTCGGCAGATCGGGTCCCCGCCCGGGCTTGTGATGCTAAGTTGTTATGCTAAGTTGTTTACTGGGAGGAACTGCTGTGGTCAGGCACCACAGTGGTGCACCGGTGGTCCACCATGGCTGTGAGGCATAGACCTCTAAACAAAAAACCAAGTAAACCAAGTAATAAACACCACCTTTCTACTGACAATCCATGGAACATATCTGGCAGTAATTTGATATGGTTTGCTAGATCCTTTTTCATATCAGGAGGAAATACTCTTTGTTTTAAAGACAATCCTGTATAGCCAGTCGGTTTTTTTTTTTTAATAGCCTATATATACCTAAAACATTTTCAATACGCTTAACAATTATATTGGGTGTCTACGTCTACGACGCCAGGTATTAACTGTCCACCGCTTGGCCCTCACCGCAGCCTCACACCTTCGGTCCCACTACGGAACACGAGGCAAGAGTGTAGGAAGAGTAGAGCGAAAGTTGAAGCACTGCGATCCTACTTCCACCAGGGTGTTAGTCAAGAACTCAATGGCTTCCGTAGGAGGAAGGTTGGCAGGAGTAGGTTTAGAGGACCGGTGGGTGAAGAAGGAGTTCCAGTTGTCTGCCCTGAGGGACCATCTTGGTCTTCCTATGGAAGGCGGGGGAAGGACAAGTGATGGGAAGTTGATGATTACCGGAAGATGGTCACTTCTCATGTACGACCCTGTGGTAATGGTGGAGAACTGTAATGAGCCATTACCTAGACAAAGATCTAGCGTGGAAGCTCCTGGTTGCTGGATCAATGCGAGTGGGAAGTTCAGGGGGTGTAAGAAGAGAGAAAGAAGCACTACCAACAAGAAAGTCCGCTAGGAAGTTCCCCGAGTGATTCTGCTGAGCCGCCAAGAGAGACGGTTCCCAATAGGAATGGTGGGCATTAAAATCCCCTATGATAAGAGCTGGGGAAGAGCTGACTAAAGAGGTGGCGGTATTCTAAGACTGAAATGTCTCGACACGGATTGTATAGAATAAGAACATCAAGGGGACCCGTGTCGAAGATCACACGAACTCCCATAAACTCTAGACTCCCTCCAGGGTATGCAGTGAGATAACTGACAAGGCAGGAGCGGCTGCCGTATCAGAAGTAGCAGGCCTCCTCCCACCACGCCCGCTACCCTCGGTCGGCGGTCTCTCCTGTATGGAAAGTAGTCAGGGAAGGACGGAGAGCAAGAGTTGGAAAGCCAAGTCTCACAGATCCCTATCAGAAGAGGAAATGACGAGGAGATGAAAATTTTGAGTTAAGAAATTTTCCTATAAAGAGAACGAGCATTCCAGAAGAGGAAGGAAGATGCAGGTGGAGAGTTTATGCTAAGAGCGATGAGACAAGCGATCAGACGGCAGGAAAAGCATTAAGGAGGCACTGTACCCAAGATCGACCTGCAGCAAAACTAACTAGAAAGGAGCAAATGATAGGGCCGAGGCCTTTAAGTATGGGAGCATAGGCATGGTCAATATCTTGGGCAGAAGTGTTAGCAGGACCAGAGGGGGTTTGTGGGGCAGCATGCATGTTATAATTTATTAGTTGAGGAAGCTGGGGTACAGGGCTGTTAGGGATGTTGGAGATTGGTTCGATAGCAGGTGGGGCCGGAGTAGGAAGCTGGGATACCATGCGGTTAGGTATGTTGGGGGTGGATTCGGGATTAGGTGGGCCAGGAATAGGATGCTGTTATTAGGAAGAGGTTCAGGAGCAGGTGGGGTAGGAGGAAGTGCAGAGTAATTATGCTTTGGGCTATGAGGAACAGGACGAATTTAGTTATTATTTGCTTGACAAAACGTTCTTTGGGGTCTTTTGTGCTGTCTCTGTTTTGGGCTGGTCTATTGTGTGGTGGGGTGTGTAGTTAATGCACTACTGCTTCTGGTGGGAAGGTGGTGGGCATGTTTCCTAATACTGCATAGTTGGCGGTTGCGATTCCACCTTCTTTGGGAGCAGGCTGCACTGCTCTAAGTTGGGGAGTAGAGGGTGGTTGTGGCGCCTTAGGGGCATAGGACCTTGGGCCTATAGCCTTCAGCCTCTGTTTTGTTTGTAATGATGCAAGTTCATTGTTCTGCTGTTGTTTTTGTAGGTGAACCGCTTCTTTATTTGCTGGGCAGAGCTTGGAGGAAGATCTATTGCCTCCTAAATAGAAGAGACATCTAATCTCTCTCCCTCACACTCATTGGCATCGTGGAATCCATCGGTTACGGTACCTGAGCTTACCTTTGCAGTTTGCTGTGCCGTGGCCGTACTCTAGACAGGTGAAGCACTGCAGAGCTGGAAGTATGTGGTCTTTCACTTCATAGACTAACCCTTCAATGGAAATACGTTCTGGCAGAGAATCTTTGAATTTACCCCACCAGCCTCCTGTGTCTGGATCTTGTCACACCTACCAATTCTATCTGAGATCCCTCCAATAGTACTTCTATTTCTTTAAGTAGGATGTCTATGATCTGTTCGGAAGAGATAGGGAAGATACGTCCAAAAGAGTAATTAAGGAAGCGGTTAGGCTCCACAACCCAGCACCGCACGGGCCAGTCCCCCAGGCGTGTCACAGTCTCTGGGCAGGTTTTCGAGGTTTGCTACCTCGAACCTCATCCCCTGCCCAGATCCTAACAGCTTCACGGATCCTCCGATGAGTTTCTTTTGGAAGATTGATCTGTGTATAGCACTTATAACCTTCCCTGGGTGGACGAAGCATTTGCTGTTTGTATAGGAGATGCGTATTACTATATTTCCGGTGGTGGCATTTTTGGATACTGCTACTGTGTCTGAGGCTGAGGTGGCATGCGGGGTGTGGGTTGCAGGAATGTTGGCTGAGGCAGAAGGAGAAGCTATGGCATTTGCATAAGAGGTGGAAGTGTGATTGGAGGGACCAGCTGGAAGTCTAGTTTTGTGGGGAAGTCTGTCTGTCTGGTTTAAGTGCTTACTTTGTAATTCTACCTCAACAGATGGGGATATGCTTCTCTTTGCGGTGACGGTAGAGGCGTCCATGACGTTGTCTCTTTCCTGCGTCATGGCTGCTCCGGGATGTTCTGGTGCAGGTGCCGTTACGAATCCCCTCATTCACTCCCCTCTCACTCCTATCTCCTTTCGTCAGCACAGCCTCATTGAGTGACTGGAGCGGGAAGGGGTCGTAATGACTGTTCACTAACTGATACCTTTCACTTACTTTTCCGGGCACGGAACCGCTGTGGTGAGTGTAGCTAGCGATTGTTACAGCAAAAACACTGGCGGCTGGGTGGTGAGGTGACAAGAAACACTCGTTGACATTTTCTTTCCTTTACTAAACAAAAGACTGGCAAGGTTACACAATTTACACACTTTAGGGCACACTCTCAGAGGTACAGAACACAGTACAGTCTCAGCCCACGACACAACAGAACACAGTCTCAGCCACAACACAGCACAGTCACGACAACGCAGTACAGTCAAAGCACAGTACAGACTCAACACGACAGCAGAACAGTACGTCAACACAACAGCATCCTCTGTCCTGTGTTCCTCTTCCTCACGCTGTCCTTTTGACTCCCTTGTCTGTCTCTCTAGGTGTGCTCTCCTCTGCTGTCTCTCTCCTCCTCCAACACAGGGATCCAGTGCGTAACAAAGGCCTATCACTTTGTCCCCCTGCTCTGGTCCTGGTGTGGAGGCTGCAAAGAGCCAAATAAGTCTTTTTACCGACGTTAACACCACTGCCCTCCTCAACCAGCTGGCCTTTCCCGACGCTCTCACACTTAAACACACACACACACTATCGAGAGAGAGAGAGAGAGAGAGAGAGAGAGAGAGAGAGAGAGAGAGAGAGAGAGAGAGAGAGAGAGAGAGAGAGAGAGAGAGAGAGAGAGAGAGAGAGAGAGAGAGAGAGAGAGAGAAGGAGAGAGAGAGAGAGAGAGAGAGAGAGAGAGAGAGAGAGAGAGAGAGAGAGAGAGAGAGAGAGAGAGAGAGAGAGAGAGTGAGAGAGGAGAGAGAGAGAGAGAGAGAGAGAGAGAGAGAGAGAGAGAGAGAGAGAGAGAGAGAGAGAGAGAGAGAGAGAGAGAGAGAGAGAGAGAGAGAGAGAGAGATAGGACGCTCGCCTCACAAGCGAGAGGTCGCGGGCTCGATCCCCGCGCCGGGTAGGAGACATATGGACCAAGTCTCTTATAAGTGTCTGGTCCCTGTTCACCAAACAGTAATGAGGTACCTGTTCTCAGACGGGGTTTGTGACCCGCTTTCAGGGGGGAGAAAACAAATCTCCCATAAATAAAAATATACGGCAGTGACCCTTATCACTGTTCGGGCCGCTGTTAAACAGCGGTTGCCGGCGCCTACGGCATCCTTCATGGGGGCTGTTGAAACAGGCCCGGGAATAAAAATGTATATATATATATATATATATATATATATATATATATATATATATATATATATATATATATATATATGTATATGTATTAAGAGTAAGGCTTTAAGATTGGGAACACTAACTATGTTACCTTTAGCCTGTATGTTACTAAGATCTATGTAATGTAGATGTGACAACTCTGTTAACAAGTATAAATAAAAATAAAATAAAAGAGAGAGAGAGAGAGAGAGAGAGAGAGAGAGAGAGAGAGAGAGAGAGAGAGAGAGAGAGAGAGAGAGAGAGAGAGAGAGAGAGAGAGAGAGAGAGAGAGAGAGAAAAGGGAGACAGGGAGAGCGGGAGAGCGAGAGAGCAAAGCAGGAGACAGGGCATCGGAACAGCAATGCAACTGTGTTGTTTACAAATTTTAAGTCCCGCTCAAAAGACTGAGTCGTGCGGCTGGCAGCAAACCCGTCTCCAGCGCATGCGTAGGCTGGGCCGTGACGAAGGGGAGGGGATGGGAGAGGGGAATATGCCTTAACATTATTATTAGTAGTTGACTAGTTGTAATAGTTGTGGTGGTGGTGGTGGTGGTGGTGGTGGTGGTAGTAGTAGTAATATTGATAGTGGTGTTGATGTTGGTAGTAATAGTAATAGTAATGATGGTGTTGGTAGTACTGTAGTGGATGGTGGTCACGTTCTGGCCTGGAGGTCACCCAACACCAATGATTATATACTGTATATAATCCTTATAGTCAAGGAAATGGGTGCAAGAATTGCTCACAACGTTATACAAGCATGAAACTTCCCGGAAATGTTCACAAGGACCTACTTTACAATTTCAGAGCAGGAGCCACCGAGATTTCTGTGTTGCATAGCAACGGTTGTTAGGCAAAGCATTTTCCTTAGCAACCGGCAGCAACGATGCAGTTTCTGAACTACTGTGAAGTGTTATGACTTTGTACTTTTATTTATTTTCCTATATTCACTAATAAAATGGTTCAAAAGATGTATAAAAGCATATATATCTATATAATAGAGTGAATGTCAGCACACAACCAGGGCACACTGGTGACATCACTGCTGTGTAACTCAGCATGGGGTTTAGTGCCAGCTGATCTAGATATACTAGTACTTTAATAAGTACTAGTATATCTAGATCAGTGTCCCAAATGCTATCTAACAGCCCCAAATCCACTAGCTACTAAACTGTAGTTTGTAGTTGGTAGATGTAGTTAGATAGCCGAGCCTGAATTGACAGGATGTGCCAGCGCGGGAGAGCCGAGCTAAGGGTAACGGGGCATTCAGTGTTACCTGGAAGGTGTACAGATCGCACGGGACTGAAATGGCACTGGATGAACGATCGGGCTAGGTGTAGGGAAACTGAACCTAGTTGTATCCCATAAAGGAATGTGTGCAACAGATGTATTTGATAAAGGTGGTAAAAGGATAAACCCTCGGCCTTAATCATATTTTGTTTCCAGTTTCAGCTAGTTTGATATATTTGATCTGCGCATAGTGATAGTTAAGACGTACTGAATATTCACTGAAATGGCCAGTGCCTCATCTTCATCTGTTCAAGCAACTGATTGGACTATCTGTGTTTTTTGTCAACTGGACACCAAAGAGTCTCTCATATCACCAAGTGACAGAGGCTATGAAACCATAGTAGACAACAACACATAGTTTAGTAACCTTGACTCAATGCCAATCAAAATAAATCTGGCACGCCTTGACCATGGGAATGGTATTCAATTAACATTGAAAGAACAGATTGCAAAGTGGCACAAATCCTGTTATCAGAAGTTTTCACATACCAAACTGGAACGCGCAAAACGAAAGCACAAGTCTGAGGAAGATGGGACTGCTTCAAAACGAATTTTCACACGTACCACTAGCAGTGGTGGTGATACTGCCTCAAGTGGAACAGTTGGCAGCAATTGTCCCAAATGCTTCTTTTGTTCCCAGCAGGAAACAAAGGAGAAACTCCGCGAAATCTATACATTTCAACTAGATTTTCGTGTGAGGAAATGCGCACATGATCTACAAGATGAAAATCTTTTTGCACAATTAAATGCAGGAGACCTTATTGCCCAGGAGGCAAAGTATCATGCAAAGTGCCTTACAAACCTGTACAATAGAGCACGTGCAAAGGTATCACAGGATCAGGATGCCTCAGATGACCAGACATGTAAAGGAATTGCTTTGGCTGAGCTGATTTCCTACATTGAGGAGAAGTGGCAAGATGAGGATGTGAAGGTAGACTCGCAGATCTTGTGAAGCTCTACACTGACAGGCTAAATCAACTTGGAGTGGATGTTACTGCACGAGTAAACAGTAAGCATCTGAAAGACCACATTCTCATGCATCTCCCAAGGATGAAAGCTTACAAAGAAGGACGAGATGTGTTCATGGCTTGTGAAGAAGATGTTGGCTCTATTCTCCGAGAAGGATACCAGACTGATCGAGACGAGCAGAGTGTCATGATGATTCAAATTGCTGAAATGATCCGACAGGACATCTTCGCACACAAAATAACATTCTCTGGATCGTTTGACCATAACAGCCAAGTGGAGTCTGTTCCACGGTCCCTTTTGTTACTGGTCAGCATGCTTATCAATGGTTCAAACATCACAGATCAAACATCCAACACAACTATCAGCCAACCAATACTATCCATTGCTCAGCTGTTAGTGTACAACAGCAACAAGAGACGCAGGAATACTGTGAGAAATCCACAAGTATATCACAGTAAAGATCGTGAAACGCCACTACCCGTCTATGTAGGTCTTAAGGCTCATGCACTAACCAGAGATAGAAAGTTGATTGAGAGTCTATATACTCTTGGTATGTCGGCATAATACAACCGCACAATGGACTTGATCACATCATTGGGTAATAACGTCTGTGACTATTACCATCAGATTGGCACAGTCTGTCCTCCTCAACTTCGCAAAGGGCATTTCATCACCAGTGCTGCAGACAACATCGACCACAACCCCAGCTCTGCGACACCTACAAGTTCATTCCATGGCACCAGCTTGTCCTTGTTCCAGAATCTCACTCCGCGAGATGTCTGTGAAGATGAAGACAATAGCCAAGGATTCACTAATTCAATAACTCAAGAGAGGGGCTTGAGGAAAATGAGCGACTTGCCCCTTTCGTACACTGAACTGAAACCAACACGGTTGCCAAAAAATGACGTCTTTGTCCCACCCATTTCTGCAGACCCGGCTTCTTCCAACAACCCTTCGACCAAGGATATGGACAAGGAATATGACTGGCTGAGTCATGTTGAGAAACATCATGCAGATGACATATCAGCAGAGGCGACTTTGTCTTGGGCAGCATACCATGCCAGCAGAGTGCCAGACCCAGACATTCTGCCATCTGTGAATGCCATGATGCCTCTCTTTGTTGAAGAAGCCAGCTCACCATCTATGCTTCGGCATTGCATGGAAGTGGTGAAGTCAGCAGTTCATCACCTCAACCGTGGCCAGACTCCAGTGATTAGTGTGGACCAACCCCTGTATGCTACACTGAAGCAGCTGCAATGGAATATGTCCGAACTGTATGGTGAGGACAAGTTTGTAATGCTTATGGGGGGGTCTTCACACTGAAATGACAGGCTTGAAAGTTTTGGGTCATTGACTTGATGGAAGTGGTTGGGTGGAAGTTCTCCAGGAAGCTGATGTTGCCACACCAGGCATTGGCCTGAGTCCTTCCTGAAGGCATCACATGTGACTCGAACCCGTCACGCTCACCAAGTCACTGCATGTGCATTGTACATCCTTCTCAAGAAGGCTTAAGATGGATATGTTGCAAACAATTCCGAAGAATCCACAGACACTTTCAGCACATGGTGTGAACGGCGAAAAGCTGAAAGTCCTCAGTTCATGTACTGGCATACGAGTCTAGAGCTGGAACTTCTCTTGTTCACATTTGTGCGATCACTACGTACTGGTGACTTTGATTTGTATGTGGATACATTGAAGAAATTGACACTTTGATTCTTCAGTCTCAACCACACCCACTACGCACGTTGGATGTCCGTACATGTGCGTGACATGAGCAGTCTATCTTACACTCATCCAGATGTTGCCAAAGAATTTCAGCAGGGCAAGTTTGTTGTGGCAAAATCCCAGAGAAAATTCTCCCTCATTGCTGTCGATCACTGCCATGAACAAAACAATGGAGTAATGAAGGATGAAGATGGAATCATCGGGCTTACCCAGGATGCAAACTCCCTCTTGAGATGGGCAGGGGCAGGACCAGAACTTGTCAGAGTAATTTCTGAGTTTGAAGCGACCACGGTAGGGAAACAACAAAGTTCTGGGCAAAGAAACCATCATGAACAAACCCGGTCAACCCAGAAGTTGTTTGCTGGACAGGTTCAGGCGGTAGTTAGTGTAATGGAGGACATGGGGAGCCCATTTGAGGAGGAAAGGCAGGACCTTCTCAGACTCCATAAAAAGGACATCATGGATGAGCAATCAGTCGAGTGTCTAACCACTCTCGCATCAAAAGGTCAGGAGCAGTGTGCAACATTTGTGGAAGAGCGGCTCAGAACAAATACTAAGCCAATCACAGCAACAATTATCAGGAACAAGGTGGTACTGTTCAATGTCCAAGGCAAACGATCAAACAAATCAGGGGACAAAGTCAGTCTCCTCAAAAGTTAATCTTTGCTGTTTGCAAGTCTGTATGTTGCATGTCAGACAAGGAAAGGTGACTTGAACAATTTCTTCAATCATGAAAACCTCCCATTTCCTCCATCTCTGTCTGCCTATGGGCAGCTACGTCCAGGGAAGAAGTCTGATCTCATAGAATGTCTTGAAAAGAAAGTAGGGTCATCAAATGATGTGACACCAGAGACTGAAGTGCGAATCATGGATGGTGCGGCACTTGTTCACTTTCTTAGACCTGAGGGCTGCAAGACATTTGGAGACTATGCTGCCAAGGTCTTTCTTTCTTTCTTCCATACATAAACAATGCTCAAAGTCAGGCTCTGAGAGTGGATGTTGTCTGGGACCAGTACTTCAATAACAGCCTCAAGTTACAGACAAGAGAACAACGTGTCACTGGTCCTATTCAGCGCAGACGAGTTGGGGCGTCTAGCCCAACACCAAAGAACTGACAGCAGTTCCTTCGCTTGGCCAACAACAAGACATACCTGTTTACATTCCTGAACAAGGAACTGCTGAAAAATGCATCAGGAAACCAGACTCTCCTTGTTACTGATGGTGCCAATGTGCTATGCTTACCTACACGAGACACCAGCAACATTGCTCCCTGCAATCATGAGGAGGCAGACTCGAGGATCATGGTGCATGTCAGTGATGCTGTTATGCAGGGCTTCTACAAGATCCTTGTTCGAACTGTGGACACTGACGTAGTAGTATTGGCAGTGGCAGTCGTACAGCAGCTGGCTCAGAGACAGCAGATAGAACTCTGGATTGCCTTTGGTTGTGGAAAGGACTTTAGGTACATCCCAGCTCATGAAATATGTGCTTCACTTGGCACAGAAAGATCCTTGGCACTGCCTGTGTTCCATGCTTATACAGCTTGTGATACCAAGTCTCATCTGGTCCAGGTGGTCCAGACTGCATGGAAAGTGTGGGAGGCACATGATGAATTTACTGCGACATTCTATGAGCTGCACAATGCACTTGAACAAATTGGTGAAGCGACTGAGGCTTCTCTGGAGTACTTCACCATTCGACTCTATGACAGGACAGCAACTTCTCGTTCCATCAATGAAGTCAGAAAGAATCTGTTCATCCACAAAGGACGTCAGATATCATGTCTACCTCCAACCAAGGCTGCTCTACAGCAACACATGAAGAGGGCAGTACTACAAGGTGGGCACCACTGAGGCTGCACTACGGTGCCAGAACGACAGTTGTCCTCTCCAAGTGAGTGGGGATGGACTTGCCCAGAACAGTGGAGACCTCTGTGGTCTAACTTGCCCGAAGCCAGTGCAACCTGCCCAGAACTACTGAAGTGTTCTTGCCGAGGAGGATGCACAGACTGCAAATGTGTTGATGCACATATAAAATGCACAGCCTACTGCAAATGCAAAAGTGACTGTGACAACAGTGTCTGAAGCTTTAGGAGTGGCATTTTTATAGCTTGACTTGCCGTAAATTGGATTTTATGCCACATAATTCTTGTATATGATCTCCAAATGCAATGCTACATGTTTTTTAGAACAAGGAGTTGTGAAAAAACCATAGCACCTCACAGTTTTTCAGAAACTGCATTGTTGCTGCCGGTTGCTAAGGAAAATTATTTGCCTAGCTACCGTTGCTATGCAACACTGAAATCTCGGTGGCTCCTGCCCTGAAATTGTAAAATAGGTCTTTGTGAACTATTGTGGAAAGTTTTATGCTTGTATCACCTTGTGAGCAATTCTTGTCCTATTTAGTACCGAGTGCCTACACTATTAGTCACAACACGGTGAGGAGGGAAACCAAAACGAGAAACTGGAAACACGACAAACAGTCAAACACCTCCAAGACTCCTTTCCCTTGCAGAGTGCAGACTTCTTATTATTATTATTATTACTTCTGTTCTCTGTTCTAGCTCTTTTTCCTCTTATTCTTATTCTTTTCTTATCTTGGTTAATATTCGGTTCGTTGACCACTCGATATCTGGTTACCTTTATAATGCAACTTTAATCTCAGAAACTTGTTCAGATCACCCCAAATAGTTATATTATGTTTAGTTATGTTAGGTTTGGTTATGTGTGATAGAGTTGGTTAAGAAAACGAATATTTACCTTTATCTTATATGTTTCTTGCTCTTTTTTGTTTGTTGTTTTTATTCTTCCAGCAAGTGCGAGTGGAAGATATATATTGTTACGAACATGGATATTTCGCGGGGATATTTCGCGGGGATATTTCGCGGGCTTTTTAAGGCGGGAATGGAAGAGACACTTGGCATCTTGGGGAGAGGGTGGAGAACATAAGAACATAAGAAATTAGGAGACTGCAAGAGGCCAGTTAATGACCTACACGAGGCAGTTCCTTGTCCCCCATCCTTGGAATAATCCAATATTTATCTATCCCACCTGTCATCCCTATCCATACTCTCATCCAACCGTCTTTTAAAGCTACCTATTGACTCAGCACTTACTACGTGTCTATCCAGCCTATTTCAATCGTTCACGACTCTGTTAGTGAACCAATATCTACCTATGTCTCTCCTGAATCTAAGTTTTTCTAGCTTGTACCCATTTCCGCATGTCCTATCCTGATTACTAATTTCTAAAACCTGATCAATGTTTCCCTTATTAATTCCTTTTACCCATTTGAAAACCTCAATCATATCCCCTCTTGCCCTCCTTCTCTCTAGGGAGTGGAGATTAAGACGTTTTAATCTATCTTTGTAGGGTAAATTTCTCAGTCCCTGAATCAACTTGGTCATTCTTCTCTGAACTGCCTCCAAGGAACCTATATCCTTCCTATAATAAGGGGACCAAAATTGAGCTGCATAATCTTGGTGGGGTCTAACTAGCGCTAAACACAACCTCAAAATGACCTCAGAACTCCTATTTGTCATACACCTACTAATAAATCCCAGTATCTTGTTGGCCCTATTTCTAGCTATAATACACTGTTCCCTGGGGCGCAAGTCAGTGCTTATTTGAACTCCTAAGTCCCTCACACGACATGACCTTCCTAAGGTATTGTCATTTAATGTGTAGTCTACAGACCTATTACCTTTACCTACGCTCATAATGCTATACTTGTTAACATTAAACTGCATCTGCCATTTCTCTGACCAATCGTACAGCCTATTTAAGTCATCCTGCAGCATCCTAGCCTCATCTATATTCTTTACCGGTCTTCCTATCTTTGTGTCATCGGCAAATTTACTAATATCACTGTTTATTCCTGTCTCTAAGTATTTTATATAAATTATGAATAACAACGGTCCTAGTACTGATCCCTGTGGTACCCCACTAGTGACATTACCCCATTCTGATTTCTTCCCATTCACCTGTGCCCTCTGTTCCCTACTAGTAAACCATCTCCTAATCCATTCTAGTACCTTCCCACCTATGCCATGAACCTTAACTTTACTTAACAGTCTCCTATGGGATACTCTGTCAAAGGCTTTACTGAAGTCCAAATAAACTATATCATACTCGTCCCCCTTATCTATGGTTTCAAATACTTTCCTATAGAAGGATAATACATTTGTCAGGCATGACTTCCCCTTGCTAAAACCATGTTGACTATGTCTAATTAGCTTGTGTTCATCTAAATGTCTTCTAATTGCCCTTGCTATGATAGCTTCTAACATCTTGCCTACCACTGATGTTAAACTAATTGGGCGGTAGTTACTACTTTCTGCCTTATCTCCTTTCTTGAATATAGGAACTACATTTGCCTGGCTCCATAGCCTAGGTACTACTCCTGTGTCTAGTGATTCTCTAAAGATCATCGCAATGGGTTCAACGAGTTCTTCTCTACATTCTCTAAGAATCCTCGGAAAAATGTCGTCCGTCCCTGGAGATTTAGTCTTTTTAAGTCTATCTATTTCCTTGCTAACTACTTCCCTACTTATGGCTATTTCGCTTAATTTATCAACCTCTTGTCCCCTAAAGATCTGTACTGGCTCCAGTTCCCTACCCGACTCTTCCTGAGAAAATACGGACAAGAAGTATTTATTTAATTCCCTATTAATTTCCTCACCATTTTCTATCAAGCTGCCATCCATTCCTTTAAGAGGTTCTATTCTTTCCTTTGTTTTAGCCTTGTACAACTGATAGAATCCCTTTGGATCCTTTTGGGCATCTCTAGCTATCCTAACCTCATAATTCCTCTTTGCAGTCCTAATATCTTTTTTAACTTTCCTAGCTAGGTCATTAAACTGTCTTACTACCTGTACTTCTCCCCTTTTAATTCTCCTATAGAGTCCCCTTTTTAATCCAATTTTCCTCCTGATGCTGCTATTCATCCATTTTGGATCATTTCTATTTGACCTAAGCCTCCTCTTAGGTATATACTGTTCCTGCCCTGTATGAATTTCCCTAATTATGCTATTATAATGCAATTCTACCTCAATGTTTTGATCCTCCTCTCTGCCTACTCCTATTCCCTTCCAATTTATATCCTGGAAGTGGTGTCTGAGGCCCTGGTAATTGACTTTTCTAAAATCTGGTACTAAAGCAGTGTTTAGTTCTACCTCCCTCTTTGCATTAATCTTCAATCTAATTTCGTGGTGGTCACTAACATCAACTCTCGCTCCTATCTCAACCTGACTGACCAAAGTTTCATTATTCGTAAAGACCAGATCTAAAATATTTCCCTGTCGTGTTGGTTCCCTTACAAGTTGTGTGAAAAAACCATCCTGGACGACATTTAAGAATTTCTCCGAGCACCCGTCTCCTGTCATACTATCCCAGTCTATTCTCCTATAATTAAAGTCCCTCATAATGCACACATTATTATACCTAGATGCCCTTGCAAGCCCTTTCATCAGGGGTGCACTAGCTGCTTCGTCTAAATCCGGAGGCCTATATAAAATGCCTACAACAAACTTTTTCCCTCCTATAATAATGTCAATGCATAATGATTCCGTATTTCTATCTGTTTTTATTGTGGTATTGACATAGCTATTTAATGTGTTTCTAACGTACCTCGCCCTCTCCTCCCTACTCTATCCCTGTGGAAAAATGTGTACCCATCTATTCCTACTTTAGGTACGAAATGTTTGCCTGTAATATCTAACCAAGTTTCTGGAGGAGGCCAGCTGGGTGCGGGTGGGGAAGGCTTTGGTGTTGACCATTAAGTGACTATGTGTGATCAACGAGATTCATGTTGGGCGGCCGTTTAAGGTAGTCTATGAGTAATATGGGTTCCAGCCTACCCTAAATGGTTACGAATATAACCAAATGTAAAGTGAGTTGAAGGGAAACAAACGTTGAAATACGGAAAATAAGAAAATTGTAGTAGTGGGCAATCACCCTTAATTTCGAGGGAATTAGGTCTCAAAGGCGTTTGACAAGTTATAGCTAAATGGATTAAAGTACAAGCTTAATCAAATAAAATTACCCAACATCCTCAACAAGATTTTATGTAGCTTCTTAGACAATAGGTCAGCATCCATATAATTAAATAACTACATTGGCCCACCATTCCAACTACACAGCCGGGTACCACAGGTACAGGTATCTCACCCACACTTTACACTATATACACACACGACATCCCAACACCACTCACAGACAGCACAAACATTCAATACGCAGACGACATCACACAAATCATCACATATGCAGGTAAATCAAAATACATGTTAGCAAAGAGAATAGAAAGAGAAATAAAAAACATCAACTACGAAAACAAATGGAAAATTAAAACAAACACAAAAATTCACATTACTGCCTATAACAATTAAAAATTTGCAACCAGTCACCATAGATGGAAACAACATACCATATGCAAAAGACGCTAAAATATTGGAGTTTAAATTGGCTATCTCGTATTCCAGTCTATTTTCCCGGGTACGTCTTCTCATCCATCTTCTAAATAATTGACTCTTCTTTTTAACAGCATCTCTGACTTCATCCGTCCACCATATAGTTTTCTTTTTCCTTCCCCCACTAATTTTCTTGGTCTCCAAAACATCTTTTGCTATTTGCGTAATTTTTTCCTTCATGTTTATCCATTCTTCTTCAATGTCTCTGATTTCTTGCTGCTCACTCGGACAAACTTCTGAAATCTTCTCCTTGTATAATCTGGCCTTTTCTGGTTCTTTCAGTTTTTCTAATTTGATTCTTTCTCTGACTAGTTTTTTCATTGGCTTTGGCTTCTTAATGTTTAGTTTCGCAAGAACTAAGCGATGATCCGAGTCAAGGGATACCGAAGGGATGCTCTTGACATTTTTAAATAACTTCTTGTTGGTTGTTAAAAATAGGTCAATCATTGATTTTTCAATATAGTCACCAACTGCACTATTCCATCGATACCAGCTCCATTTATGACTCTCTCTATGCTGGTAATAGGTATTCATCACCGCCATGTTGTTACTTACGCAGAAATCTATCAGTCTCTCTCCTTCATCATTTCTTTCTCCAATGCCGTGTGCACCGATGACGTTTTCTATATTATTCCTCTGTCTTCCTACATGTGCATTTATGTCTCCCATGACAATTTTATCAGTATTTCCACAATAGTCTAGGGTATTTTGCAGTTTCGAGTAGAATTCTACTTTTTCTTCTTGGGGCCTTCCCTGGTGAGGAGCATATACTTGCACAAAAGTTATTCTTTCTGTATCTACCTTTACTATTATCGCTAGAATTCTTTCATTAATATGATAAATTTTCTCTACTTTCTCTGCAAATATTGGTGTTAAAATGAAGGCTACACCATATTTTCTTTCACTATCCATTCCTTTGAAAATTAGCTGGAAGTTGTTATGGATTAATTTCGTTCCCTCTCCAAGTAGTTTGGTCTCACATACTCCCATTATTTCAATGTTTCTGTCAATCATCATATCAACGACTTCTTCCAACTTTTCATTTATTGTAGTGGCATTGATGGTTGCTATTCGTGTGTTCCTTAGAGGAGGTCCAGTGTCATTCAGAGGTCGTTGCCGTGAGGTCCGTCCGATCCGAGGCATCATCTGTGTTGCTTGAGTTGTTGAGGCTACCGGCTAGCTAAGCCTGTCGTGGTCTACCGCTGTCGTTGGCGTTACCCAGGGAGCACTGCGTAGAAGTGACAGTCGGATTTTGCCCACCAGTAATCTTCTACTGACTTTCTTAATTTTTTTCGCTTTCGTCTTATACTACAAACTCTTCTTTCACCCCCAAGCAAGCAAGCAAAGTATGAGCTTACAACTTTCTCTCTGATTGCCAGTATAGTTTCCGGGAATGCCGGTCTACTGGTGATCCTACTTACAGGGATGTAGGTTATGCTGCGGACTTCCCCGTGTACTCTCTTCCCGGTTCCCTTAGTGACTCACTTACACAAGAGAGCACCTAAAGCCTGCCCTCTAAAAACATCTGCTACTAATTAGTAATTACATAACACTACATGCACCTTACACTTTTACACTCAACTCAAAATTTATTAAAATGGCCTCACCACGCCCAGCCGCAGAGTTCCAATCTGGATAGGGGACCATAAATGTCCCTAGGTCTGATTGCCCCTCAACTGACGACCTTGGGTGTCTTGACACTTCCTTTAAAACTTTTTCTATTGATTTCGGCAACATTTGTGGACTTATATCTAATTTCCAATCTGTGGAACACCATCTCTCCACTAATCCGCATCTTCTCTTCCTAACTGAAACACAATTGTCCGTGTCTGCTGACAGCAGCCCATCTCTGTTCCCTCCTACTTTTTCTATCCTCATTTTCATATGTACCTTACGACATTAGTTGCTCTCGTGCCCACAATTTTGAATCTTCAGATTTTTCTACCATCTGGGTAAGACTTCAATGTCACTAACTAAATTAATCTGTGTTGTATATCTCTCACCTATTTCCTCTGACGATGTAAAATTCTTTGACTATTTGACTTCCAAAGTGGAGTACATCCTATCTCACTTTCCTTATCCTGAAATTTCCATACTTAGGGATTTCAATGTTCACTACCAGCTTTGGCTTTCATCCTCTTTCACTGACCAACCTGGCGAACAAACCTTCAACTTTGCTATCCTCCATGACCAACAGCAGCAGATGCAGTTCCCTACCCATATCCCAGACCGCCCAACATTCTTGATCTTTTCCTAACCTACAACCCTTCAGACTTTCCTGTCCGTTAGGCACCTTTGATCACAATCTTATTTCCGTTATCTGTTTTATCACTCCAATGTGGCCACAGGACCTGCCTAAGCGGAGATGCTTCTGGCATTTCAACTCTGCTAAGTGGGTGGACCTAAGGCAGTACTATTCTGATTTTCCCCTAGGATAATTATTGCTTCTGTGTCAGAGATCCTTCTCTTTGTGCCGAGCGCACAACAGAGGAGAGTGTCTCTGGCATGAAGTCATACATTCTTCACACTTTCTCTAACACTAAAGCTAAAATCTAACTAAAGTTTAACTCTGCTTATTCTCGTGCTGTCAAGGATAGTGAACAGCTTACAAATGGTACCGTAGCCACCTATCTACTGAAACTCATGTTCTTTACATTTCTGCCTGTAATCATGTCAAATCTATTATCCAACTTACTAAAAAAACTCTTTCGTCAATAGAATATATCAAAATCTTTCTAATTATGACTTCTCGTGATTTCTGGCATCTAGTCAATAATACCCCTAACAATTTTACTTCATCTTTCCTTCCTTTACTTCAATCAGATTCCTTTCCCAACTGAATCTTGGTCATCCTCTTTTAGGGACTTCGGTGAAACCTTTGCTGTCGGCCTTGACATATCGAAAGCCTTCGATAGAGTCTGGCATAAATCTTTAATTTCTAAACTACCCTCCTACGGATTCTATCCTTCTCTCTGTACCTTCATCTCCTGTTTCCTTTCCGACCGGTCTAATGCTGCTGTAGTGGACGGTCATTGTTCTTCTCCTAAAACTATCAATAGTGGTGTTCCTCAGGGTTCTGTCCTATCACCAACTCTCTTTCTATTATTCATTAATGATCTCTTAAATCTGACTCAATCCCCTATCCACTCCTATGCTAAGGACACCACCTTGCATTTTTCAACGTCGTACAACAGACGCCTAACCCAACAAGAATTAAATGACTCAAGGCGATATGCTATAGGACGCTTAACTTCTGATCTTTCACTAGTTTCTGATTGGGGCAGAGCAAACCTGGTTTTGTTCAATGCTTCAAAAACTCAATTTCTACAACTATCTACTCGACATAACCTTCCCCTCTTCTTCAAGGGCACTCAACTTCCCCTCTCCTCCACATTAAACACACTCGGTCTATCCTTTACTAAAAATCTAAACTGGCAATTTCATATCTCTACTCGTGCTAAATCAACTTCCAAGAAGTTAGGTGTTCTATGGCGTCTGCGTCCATTTTTCTCTCCCTTAGCTGCTTGCTCTGTACAGAGGCCTTATCCGCCCATGTATGGAGTATGGCTCTCATGTCTGGGGAGGCTCAACTCATTCAACATTGTTAAACAGGATGGAGTCTAAAGCTTTTCGCCTAATCAACTTTCCTCCTCTAACTGACTGTCTTGATTCTTTAAGTCACCGCTGCAATGTTGCATCTTTATCTATCTTCTATCGCTATTTTCATGCTGACTGCTCTTCTGAACTTGCTAATTGCATGTCTCCCCACCTCCCGCGGCCTCGCTGCACAAGACTTTCTACTTCTTCTCATCCCTATTCTGTCCATCTTCCTAATGCACGAGTTAACCAGTATCTTCACGCTTTCATCCCTTACACTGGTAAACTCTTGACCTCTCTTCCTTTGTCTGTTATTCCACCTGCCTATCACTTAAACTCTTTCAAAAGAGGAGTGTCAAGACACCTCTCATACTAAATTGGACTTCCCCCCATGTCTATATTTCTCCTACTGCGGATTTTTTTAAACCTATTTTTGTTTTTCCCTTTTAACGTTAAAAAAAAAAAAAAAAAAAAAAAAAAAAAAAAAATATATATATATATATATATATATATATATATATATATATATATATATATATATATATATATATATATATATATATATATATATATATATATATATATATATATATACATATATATCAAAGAGGAAGATTAGGTCAAATAGAAATTATCCAAAATGGACGAATAGCAGCATTAGAAGGGAAATTGGATTAAATACGGGACTCTATAGGAGAATTAAAAGGGGAGAAGTACAGATAGTAGGGCAGTATAATGACTTAGCTAGGAAAGTTAAAAAGGATATTAGGACCGCAAAGAGAAATTACGAGGTGTACGATTACAACCTATATTTAATACATTTGTATGTATGTATGCATGTATTTGCGATACTTTTGTATGTTGGTGTGTCTTATTGACACAGGTGTATACCGGAGATGCTTACAATGTTTGCCCAGGTGTGGGTGTGGGGTTCGCCAACCGCGCTAATCCCTTTGACATCGCCGCCATGGACACCTGCATATTTAACTCTCCTTTTTTCCACGGGAACAACTTGTCCGTCCCTCGGGTCCAGGGATTAAGAGATATTCTAGCTCCATTCGCACCTATTAGTATGTCTCCCCTTTTCTCCATTTCGTTTCCGCCATGTCCTCCATTTTGTTCATCTCCGATTTTTAGTTGTAAGATAGGTTAGTCACTTCTGTCTTGGCTCTGGACGAAAGCAGACGTCCTGTTCCGGTCACACCACGTGTACCTACCTTTACACAAATAAACATGTAGTGATACAAGTTTACTACTTAACCAGAGTGAGTGAGAGTTTGAGGCGAGTGAGTGAGCTATTGCAATGAACACGTAACACACACCCAGCTGTCATCCTGCAATCCTGCAAACAACTGTGAGAACGCGACGACCACGGAGAATGGATTCACCCGCCTGCCCTCGACACACTACCGTAATGCTAAGTCCTTGCTGGTTGCATTGAATTGCAATCTTCAGGGTGGTGGCAGCGACCTCAGCTTGCGCTTGTGAGTAAGCGCAGTGTTCAGGCACAACAAATGATGGCAGCGGTGTCTCTCCGTCGTCGCCTTCTGCAGTAGTCAAAAAATAATGGCATCGGTGTCTCTCCGTCATCGCCTTCTGCAGTAGTCAACAAGTTATTGCAGCGGTTCTCCTCCTTCGGCGGCTCCTTCTGAGATAAACACAAACACACATAAACGGCAGTGACTCCTCTCTCTTCTGAAGTGAACACGTTTTACACCTCGCACGCAACACTCACGTCCTTCGCCAAGCTCCTCTCAGCTCAAGTCTCGTCCTCTCAACCACGCCTCTCCCAAGTCTATGCGCGTGCCTGTGTGTAAGGAAATAAATACAGAATCAGAAATGGCCGAAGTACTAAATGATTATTTTGCATCCGTTTTTACTGTTGAAGACATCGATGAAATCCAGGAAGTAACCCCAGCTAAACCTAACTTAATTCCTTTAAGCGATTGTCACTTTACTGAGGATACTATGACTAAGGCACTTGATAAAATTAAAGTAAATAAAACTCCTGGTCCTGATTGTATTGCACCGAGAGTCTTAAAAGAGGCAACATATCAAATCAGCAAACTTCTTGCAATACTATTTAATAAATCTTTAAATTCTGGAAAAGTTCTCGACATTGGAAATTAGCAAATGTTACCCCTATACAAAAGAAAGGAGATAAAACACTTCCGATTAACTACAGACCAATCAGCCTCACATCTGTAGTTGGTAAATTAATGGAAACTATAATACGCGATAAACTGGTGATTTTCCTTGAAGAAAATAGCATGATTAATAATTCTCAACATGGTTTCCGCAACGAACGCTCTTGCTTAACGAATCTCCTTGACTTTTATAACGATGTATTCAGCATTTATGACAAGACAAAAGCGGTCGATATAATTTATCTCGACTTTCAAAAAGCGTTTGACAAAGTTCCCCACAAACTGTTATTAAAAAATTTAGAATCACACGGCATATCTGGAAATATTCTTAAATGGGTTGAAGACTTGGTCCCATTCTTTTTCTAATTTACGTAAATTATATTGATGAAGGCCTCACTTGTAAAATATCAAAATTTGCCGACGACACGAAAATCACGAGTAAAAAACTCGATAAGCACTTAGCATCTGTTCACCAAGTCGAATATTTCACTACTGCGTAAAACTTTTTTTTTTATAGCATAGATTACTCCTTGTTTTTTATTTCTTTTCTATACAAATTCCATGTTAGTTTTTCCATGCTACATGGTATCATTTCCTCTTCCGGCCAGCTTCGGCTGGAGGGAGGGGTGGGTGGGGAGGAGCCTTCCACTTTGCTGTCCTTTTGTCTCTATCACGTAGATATTATAGTAGTAGTAGTGTAGCTAAACAGACAGCCTCGTTAGGTCCAGTAGGACTGTTGCTGTCTGTTATTCCTTTGTACTCCTTTGTACTTCTTTGTATGTGTCCCTGCCTGTCAGCTAGTGTGTCCCTTACGAGCATTCCTCACTCCAGCCTCACCACTCTCTCACTCGTTCACTCGCTCTCTGGGGCGTGTCCATCACTTCGGATCATCTATCTACTGCCTCCGGCTGGTGCTGCTGTGATCGCTTCCCGCCATCTTCTGCATCGCCGTCATCCACACGCCTCTCCCAGGCGTCATCCTCCACGCCTCTCCCAGTCGTCATCCTCCACACGCCTCTCCCAGGCGCCATTCTCTACGCCGCCCCTCATCACCTCTACCACCTCCTGACGAAGGCCTCCTCCGTGGTGACCAGTTCAGCGGTTCTACCGAGGATACGTTTCGCTGTTTGGGTAACGAAGAAACACATGCACTAGCTTTTTACATACCTCCTATATTTTATTTTCTTCTTTCCTCTCTACTTAATTTTCATTTAAGGTTTTTGCTGTTCATCGGCGTCGGTTTACATTTTTTTTTCTCTGCATTTTTCACGTATCTGATTTTTGCCTCCATCTCCTGTTTATGTATTGCTGTGTATTATTGTATTTCTTGTATGTCTTTTTCCCCATTACACACTCGTTCAGGTGTCATTTATTCATCATCTCTTAATATGCCTAACGACACAGATTTCCTGACCGCCACCGCGGGACCCCCTTTCCCCACTCCCCCTCCTCCTCCCACTGCTCCCCTGTGCACCATGTCTCCCTCTCGCCAGCGTTCGTGCCCCAACACAGTACCCTGTGTTCATGTTTATTCGACGCCTCCGTGATGCTCTCTCTCATTCATCTTTTAACAGTGAACAATGTGTAACTTTTGCAAGACAATGTATGTCCCTCAGCCCTTTGACTCCGGCTGGAGCGGCTCTTGAGGACGACTTTTATTCCAATTGTATTGATTTTGAGGCTTTTTGTGATAACCTCATTAAGGAGTTTGCTTGCTCCAACAGGGACCTGTGCCTACCCTCCCTGCGTAACTTCTCAGACCTCTTGCTCACGAATCACGGCACCTTATCCCCTAAGACTGCTGCTGGGTTAGCTGGTAGACTTAGGACTGAATTGGATTACTCCCTCACAAATTCACAGTGTATGAATGGTGATAATATGTCTAAAGATAATTTTCTGAATCTCATGTCTTATCTACTTCTACATCTCATGTTTCACGTGACATCCCCTTCCACCCCTCTTCCACAATTCATGATCTCAAAGTGGAAATTGAATCCAAACTCACAGCCTCTCATCCTCTTTCCTCTCATGTAGGTGCTACCATCCACCCCCCACCCTCCTCCCGTTCCTATGGACCCCCGTTACCACGTTCGCTCACACACTTTCCTCCTTCCACCTCTGGTTTCCATCCTCCTCCTCCTCCTCCCGCACCTCATAAGCTTCATCATCCTCCCCCTCCCCACCATACGACATCTGGTCATGCACCCTCCCTCCACACACCACACCATCACGTTTCATTCTCTCCCTTTCACCCTCGCCAAAGTCCCTCAACGACATTGTGGTGTTATTATCACAAAACTCAGTTGCATGACGCGTCGCTGTGTCGATTTCTGGCTCATCAACGCTCACAACAGCATTTTCAGTAGGTAAGAAAGGACTTAGCGCCACGCCCTCCCTTACAGTTAAGCTACATAATTGTAATAATGTTGGTGATAAGTGGCGTATCAGTGACTCGCATAGTACTCGCCTACAGGACAAAAAGCCATTTTGTACCTCGCCTTCACAAATTAAGCGTGTTGAGTCACTCCACAGCGGTAATTACGCAGCGAGCCTTATGGTTATTGAAGCGGAAGTAATTTCTCATCACCTTTCTCTCATGATTGATACTGGTGCAGAGATCAACCTAATTGCTGAAAGTTCATTAACCGCTTTGCGTCAAGATTCGTACCTTGCTTTTCCCACTCAGCATGCACAGATAAATATTCAGAGTGCGGACAGTAAAATTTTTCAAAGCAGCGGTGTTGTAACGCTCGCCATTCGTTTTTTTCTGCGCAGTAAGCCTGTCCCTGTTGCATTTCATGTCTTGCCTGACTTTGCATTACCTGCTGACGTATTATTGGGTTTCCCTATGCTTCGTTCATTGCGCGTGGATATTTATCCAAAAGATGGATACCTTACCTTTCGCAGACACAAGTGCCTTGCCATGCCAAATCCTTGTTCTCTTTTGCGGAGAGTTTCGCGTCCCTCGTCCCGTCCTGACTCAAATTCCTCCCTCGTGAGTCAATCTTTTACCGTTCACTCTGATACGCAGCAGCCTTGCGCGTCTGACAGCCCTGCTCGCACTCATCCCTCATCCTCCCTTGCTTCCTGTTTACGTGCAGCCCCAATGGTGAGTGTGGTTTTAAATACCTGTAGCATTTTAGAGCCCAATTCAGCGGTTATGGTCCCTGTTCGTTTCAGCGGCATGTTACAGGATACGGATATTTTAATTTTGTCAGAGTCGGTTAGAGTCAGAGGTACGTTACTGGAGTCAGGAGTAGCTCATGTTCGCGATGGCCACACGTTCATACTCATTCATAATGTGACTCATGGTTCTCTCACGTTGCAATCTGGTACATGTCTCGGTGAAACGTTCGTGTATCCCGCGCCCATACGTGAAAGCGAATTTCCACAATCCTTTTTTGCGTCACCGTTAACGCATGCGGGTGATCATAGTGCATTTCATGATTTCGAAAGTAAAGTTAAAAGTTCATTCATACCTTCCGATTACCCTGAGTACGAGTCGCGTCTGTTGAAACTTTTGTTTTCACACTCGAGTGCAATCGCATTGCTTGGTCAACCACTAGAGTGCACACATCTCTTAGAACACAAAATCGACCTTTCACTAGGCGTCCGTCCTTTGTACATCCCTGCTTACCGCCTTTCTCATAGCTTATGTAATGTTGCGGACCAGAAAGTGCAGGAAATGATTGCTGATGGTGTTGTTGAAAAGTCGACTTCTCCTTGGAATAGTCCGTTATTCCTTGTCTCTAAGAAAGATGATGATTACAGGCCAGTCGTAGATTTCAGGTATCTGAATCTGAAGCGGCTTTCGCAGGATTCTAATTAATGTGAACTGTTTTACAGGCATGGCAGGACATGCTTCCTCACCGGGTGAACAGAAACCCGTATTTCCTGATGACGTTTATTGAAGCTCAGTCCTCTCATTTCATATCAACCATGTCTGGCTCTACTATGTCGTAAAGAACTGAAAATATACATGTCCAGTCACAGAACGAATATAAATACATTCTCATTGCATTGTCATACACTTCAAGTAATGCTTACAATCACTAAATTATCATGACAGTCAGTTTATACCACAATACATAAGAAAATAAACAGATCTCACCTCGATCACAGCTTGCGAACACACTCATGTTGTCAGCAATAAATGACGTGAACGAGTCGCTATAAGTAATGTGATCGCATTTACTTATGAAACAACAAGGCATCTACTGATCCTTTTTTACAGTATTTGAATCTTCTAAATATTTCTATATAAAGGAGATCAACAAAGGAATGATAAAACATACATACAGCTACAGAATCAGTGTACTGAAACGCAGCGGTATCCATTACCTATTATGGCAGATCTTTTGCAGTCTTTAGGCGAACATAATTCAGTATTCTCTTCTCTCGATCTCATGTCTGGTTTCTGGCAAGTACCTTTAGCGCTAGAGTCTCGCCCTCTAACTGCTTTTTCTACTCCACCAAGTGACTTTCAGTACCTGAGACTCCCCATGGGTCTGAAAAATTCCCCTGTGGCTTTCCAGCTTCTTATTAATGAAGTTTTCAGTAGCTTGCTCGGTAACGGTGTTTTTGCATACTTAGATGATGTAATTATTGCCTCAAAGGATATGACGTCACACTTTGCGCTGCTGAATGAAGTTCCCACACGACTCACAAACGCTGGATTAAAATTTAAGCTTTCCAAGTGTCACTTTCTGAAGAAGAAGCTTGCTTTTCTAGGTCACACAGTCGACGCTAACGGCCTTCATACGTCATACGATAAGGTTCAAGCAGTATGCGATTTTCCACGTCCTTCTTCAGCTCAAGTCTTTCCTTGGTATGTCAGGATATTATCGTGCGTTCATACGTAAGTATTACACAATTTCGGCCCCCTTATTGAGTCTACTCAAGAAAGATGCACCATACATCTGGACAGATGAACACGAATACGCCTTTACGACGTTGAAACGCACCCTAACCTCGGCCCCTGTTCTCGCTTTCCCCAGACTTTAAGGCCTCTTCTATTTGTTCCCAATAATCTACTCCGGATTCTGCTCTGAATCCGAATCTGTTTTGGATTAATTGGGTGCAAATAGAACAGCAGAATCTGTTTTGGATTCGCTGGATCAAAACAAAACAATGAGAAGCCAGTCGCTGCCCAGCCGCCACACTAGTCACTTCTCCGAGGAAGTGTTGAGAGTTACAACTTTCATTTCCTGATGCATTTAGGGTGACAGCGGCACCCCTAATTATCACCAACCTGCTTATTGTACAATAAAAAATCATTATATAACTAAATGTGTTATTGAAAACACCATTAGATTCTTGAAAAGTAGATTCAAGTCTGATGAACCTCAAGGTTACTGCTCCACCTCTTTATTATAAATATACTATACATAGTGTACTCAACATATCTGTGAAGGTTTCTGGCGGTGCTCACCATTATTTACCTCGCAAAACTTCTTTGAAATTATAATAGGTTATGTTAGATTGGTTAGGTTATGTCAAGTTATGGTGATGTTAAAGTTGTTAGGTTACGGTTATGTTATGGTTAGGTTAAGTTAGGTTCAGTTAGGTTCGATTATATAAGATTTTACATTTTATCACCCGGAAGTTAGGGTTCGCAAATTAGTTTTTTTGGGGGTTTGGTTATTAAAATGTAAAAATCTTATGTAACCGAACCTAACTGAACCGCACCAAACCTAACTTAACATAACCATAACATAACCGCAAACTAACCTAACAACCTTAACCTAACCATAAATTAACCTAACTTAACCAACATAACAAAACTTCAAAGACGTTTTGCGAGGTAAATAATGGTAAGCACCCCCTAAAACCTTCACAGATGTGTTGAGTACACTATGTATAGTATGTAAGACTTCATATATATAACAAAGAGGTGGAGCAGTAGTTGTAAAGAAATATCCCTTATTTTCATATATGTCTAATCTGTAGCGCCTATAGGCTTTCCCTGGTTAGGTTAGATTTGGGTAAAACTTAACTTTTACATCCAGCCAAAAAAACCTTACATTCCCACATGTCCTCATGTTTATTGGGAGAAGATGGGGATATCTTATTAACTATTTATTTGGGACGGTAATGAGTGTCAGAATCATTTGTGTATATCAATGTAGAGTAGAGCTTCCCCTTAACCAAAATAAACTTTGGGGATATCTTATTTAACTATTCATGTGCTACGGTTATACATATTTTTGTACCTACACTAACATTTATGCAGAATGTTTGTACCATTTAATCTCTTTCACGTACAAGTAAGTTGTTTTCTTGGGAGTATATATCAAAATTCAAAGAAAATAAATAATCCGGTTAGAGGCTGCTGTTATATCTCCTTTGTTTCTGGTATTCATCACCATTATTATACAATTTTAAGCCTACAGTAGTATTTCTGAAACATTTTTCTACCACTTAATATCTTTCTCGTATATATACACTGTTTTTATTGGAGGTATATATTAATAATAGATTCCGAGAAGAGGCTGCTGTTATATATCTCCTTTGTTTTAGATATTCATCACCACTTTTATACAATTCTGTGCCTACAGTAACATTTCTACAACATTTCTCTACCGCTTACTATCTTCCTCGTATATATACACTGTTTTATTGGAGGTATATATCAATATTAACTTCTGAGAAGAGGCTGGCTCAGGCTGGTGCAAAAAACCCGCGAACGAGTGTCGTCTGCTATAACCCACCTCCCAAATCAGATTCGACGGATTCAGGAATCTGTTACAGATCACGGGTTAAGATGGTAAATAGAACACGATTTCGCGGCTAAGCCCCGCCCAGAGCGGCCAAGCCCCGCCCAGATTCAGTGATCTGAAACGGATTCACGCAAATAGAAGAGGCCTTAGTAAGTCGTTTAAACGTGCAGTTGACGCGAGTGGGAAGGCATTGGGAGCCTGTCTGATCGCATAAGCATGTCGTAGAGTTAACGGTCCTGAGTCACGTTACTCCATCACGGACCTCGAATGTTTGGCGATCATTTGGGCATTGAAACATTTCCGTGATCTCATTTATGGATATGAAATTACTGTGTACACGGATCACAAAGCGATTAAGGACCTGTTCAAAGGTCGTAACCTCACTGGCAGACTGGCTCGTTGGATGGTAATATTAGAGGATTATCGACCCAAAATAGAATATGTGCCTGGTAAGTTTAACCATGTCGCTGATGCACTTTCACGCGCTGTCACCGCTCCTCTCATAAATAATGCTCAGAATGCGTTCTCAGACGAGGAACTCATGCATGCACAACGTGATGATTCTTTATTGGGTAAAATAATCGGTGCTCTCGAAAGTAACACGTTACCAGCTTTGCCGGATTTACCTGTCTTCTCTTCACAGTTTCACCTGTATGAAGGCTTGTTAATACGACGCCCGCCAGCGGATAACACTTATAATAAGGCGGTTACACAACTCGTTATCCTGCGTTCACTCGTTTCCCGCGTCTTATCTCTCTCTTATAACAGTGTCCACGCTGCACACCCAGGTATTGACAGGATTCTTAGATCAGTGTTACAGCGTTATTGGTGAACGTCAGTAAGAAAAGACGTGTCTCATCACATAGCTCAGTATCTCTCATGAGCGCGTCAAAAGAGTCATCCCTCATGCCCTGTGCCTATGCAACAATACGCAACTCCAGCTCGCCCTTGAGATACAGTTGGAATCGATCCTCTCAAGTTACCCCTTGCGACTTCCGGTCAACAGTATCTGTTTGTCTGCGTTGATCATTTTTCACGTTATGTTGTCCTGACACCGTTGCAAGATAAGTCTGCAGCCTCAGTTGCAAGAGCCCTTGTGGAGCATGTCATTAACCCATTTACCACCCCGCGCGTGATTATATCAGATGACGGTGCAGAATTTAGGAATGCCATCATTGCAGAATTGTGTGCAACTTTCAACATTAAGCAGACTTTTGTCATTGCTTATGCGCCTTTTCAGAATGGTGCTACAAAGCGTGCGAACGGTAAGATCTTATCTGCGATCCGACACATCGCAGACGACTTTACAGACCAATGGCATAAGTGGATCACTCACATAGCGGCTTCAATTAATGCGTCGTACAATGCCAGTATTAACGAGTCGCCTCACTTCGTTCTTTTTGGCGTGGACAAACGGTTGCCTTACGATATCTTGCTTGACAAGCCTAAGCCTCTCTATAATCCTGATGATCATGCAAAGCTCCAACTAATTCATTTTCAGCAGATTCATCAGGCAGTGCGCAGTCACTTACAAGAGTCCAACGACCACATGATAGCTCGCCAACACCAGACAGCTCAGGCACTACGATTCGTTGTAGGTGACATTGTCTTCCTCATCAATCAAACACGTGACACAAAACTCCATCCCCGTAACACCGGCCCCTTTCGTATCATCAGTAAAGTAAAAAACATGTACACTCTTTTGAACCTCAACACTCATCAGATACAGACAGCACATGCTTGCCGCATTAGGAAATGTGCCTATCAACAAGCACCTCCACACATCCCATACACACCACACGTTCAACACACATCCCGTAATTCAAATGTGTCACAGTCCACCACTCATCCATATTTCACCCGTTCTCGTGTGTAATCTATTTTATAGTATGTATTTTTGTAAATATATGTATATAATATTTTTGCTCATCTTTAATGTATATTTTTATTATTTGTCTTTGATTTTGTAGTTTATTACCATGTTACTATGTATTTCCTTTTTCTACTTTCCTACGCTGTCTATCTATGTTTTTGTAACACGGTTAGGTACACTTGTATATTGTTATTTTTGCATTGTGTAGTTTTTAGGAGTCAACTGAGGACAGTTGAAAATAGCGTGGCCGAGCCTTTATACTATTGCAACCTAAATTTAATATATTTGTATGTATGTATGCATGTATTTGCGATACTTTTGTATGTTGGTGTGTCTTACTGACACAGGTGTATACCGGAGATGCCTACAATGTTTGCCCAGGTGTGGGTGTGGGGTTCGCCAACCGCGCTAATTCCTTTGACCTCGCCGCCATGGACACCTGCATATTTAACTCCCCATTTTTTCCACGGGAACATCTTGTCCGTCCCTCGGGCCCAGGGATTAAGAGATATTCTAGCTCCATTCGCACCTATTAGTATGTCTCCCTTTTCTCCATTTCGTTTCCGCCACGACTTCCATTTTGTTAATCTCTGATTGTTAGTTGTAAGATAGGTTAGTCACTTCTGTCTTGGCTCTGGGCGAGAGCAGACGTCCTGTTCCGGTCACACCACGTGTACCTACCTTTACACAAATAAACATGTAGTGATACAAGTTTACTACTTAACCAGAGTGAGTGAGAGTTTGAGGCGAGTGAGTGATCTATTGCAATGAACACGTAACACACACCCAGCTGTCATCCTGCAATCCTGCAAATGACTGTGAGAACGCGACGACCACGGAGAATGGATTCACCCGCCTGCCCTCGACACATTACCGTAATGTTAAGTTCTTGCTGGTTGCACTGAGTTGCAATCTGCAGGGTGGTGGCAGCGACCTCAGCTTGCACTGTGAGTAAGCGCAGTGTTCAGGCACAACAGAGGTTAGGATAGTTAGGGATGCCCAGAAGGATCAAAAGGGATTCTATCAGCTGTACAAGGCTAAGGCAAAGGATAGAATAGGACCTCTTAAAGGAATGGATGGCAGATTGATAGAAAATGGTGAAGAAATTAGTAAGGAATTAAATAAATACTTCTTGTCCGCATTTTCTCAGGAAGAGTCAGTTAGGGAACTGAAGCCAGTACAAATCTTAGGGGACAAGAGGTTGATAGATTAAGCGACATAGTCATAGATAGGGAAGTAATTAGCAAGGAAATAGATAGACTTAAAAAGACTAAATCTCCAGGGCCGGACGACATTTCTCCAAGTATTCTTAAGGAATGTAGAGAAGAACTCGTTGAACCCATTGCAATGATTTTTAGAAAATCCCTAGACACAGGAGTAGTTCCCAGGTTATGGAGGCAGGCAAATGTAGTTCCTATATTCAAGAAAGAAGATAAGGCAGAAAGTAGTAACTACCGCCCAATTAGTTTAACATCAGTGGCAGGCAAGATGTTAAAAGCTATCATAGCAAGGGCAATTAGAAAACATTTAGATGAACACAAGCTAATTAGACATAGTCAACATGGTTTTAGCAAGGGGAAGTCCTGCCTGACAAATTTATTATCCTTCTATAGGAAAATTTTTTAAACCATAGATAAGGGGAACGAGTATGATATAGTTTATTTGAACTTCAGTAAAATCTTTGACAGAGTACCCCATAGGAGACTGTTAAGTAAAGTCAAGGCGCACGGCATAGGTGGAAAAGTACTAGAGTGGATTAGAGGATGGCGTACTAGTAGGGAACAGAGGGTACAGATTAATGGGAAGAAATCAGAATAGGGTAATGTCACTAGTGGGGTTCCACAGGGATCAGTACTGGGACGGTTGTTATTCATAATCTATATAATAAACAGTGATATCAGTAAATTTGCCGATGACACGAAGATAGGAGGACCGGTAAAGAATATAGATGCTGCTAGGATGCTGCAGGATGATTTAAATAGGCTGTACGAGTGGTCAGAGAAATGGCAGATGCAGTTTAATGTTAACAAGTGTAGCGTAGGTAAAGGTAATAGGCCTATAGACTACACATTAAATGACACTACTTTAGGAAGGTCATATAGTGTAAGGGACTTGGGAGTTCAAGTTAGCAGTGACTTGCGCCCCAGGGAACAGTGTATTATAGCTAGAAATAGGGCCAATAAGATACTGAGATTTATAAGTAGGTGTGTGACAAATAGGAGTTCTGAGGTCATTCTGAGGTTGTATTTAACGCTAGTTATTGGTCCCATTATTATAGGAAGGATATAGGCTCCTTGGAGACATTCCAGAGAAAAATGACCAAGATCATTCAGGGGCTGAGAAATTTACCCTACAGATAGGTTAAAACGTCTTAATCTCCACTCCCTAGCGAGGAGGGCAAGAGGGGATATGATTGAGGTTTTTAAATGGGTAAAATGAGTTAATAAGGGAAACATTGATCAGGTTTTAGAAATTAGTAGTCAGGATAGGACACGTGGAAATGGATACAAGCTAGAAAAACTTAAATTCAGGACAGAACTAGGTAGATATTGGTTCACTAACAGAGTGATGAACGATTGGAATAGGCTGGGTAGACACGTAGTAAGTGCTGAGTCACTAGGTTGCTTTAAAAGACGGTCGGATCCGAGTATGAATAGGGATTACAGATGGGATGACTAAATATTGGATTATTCCAAGGGTGGAAGACAAGGAACTGCCTCGTGTAGGTAATTAACTGGCCTCTTGCAGTCTCCTCATTTCTTATGTTCTTACTTCTATCTATTCTTCTTGCCGGAAGTTTGGCTCACATTCAACCTGTTCCTAAAAAGGGTGATCATTCCAATCCTTCTAACTACCGCCCTATAGCTTTGATTTCCTGCCTTTCTATAGCTTTTCAGTCTGTCTTTAATAAGAAGATAATGAGGCATCTATGAGCGTACAACTTTCTCTCTGATTGCTAATATGGTTTCCAGAAATGCCA
>JAXIVD010000897.1:0-2500 GCA_036785275.1 Cancer borealis | reverse complement strand
ACCGTTATTTCTTGTTCTATCCTGACTACTGATCGTAAGAACTTTTCCTACATCCCCCTTATTGAAACCTTCACAGATGAGTTGAGTACACTATGTAGAGTATGTAGGGAAGGAGAGAAAAAGAAAGGGCAGAAGGCCTTGTTCTGCATTTTTACCAAAAAAGTTTATTGGAATCAGAAGAGCCAATGATTGCCTCCCATAACTCGACATCCTTATCCAAGACTTTTTGCAGAATTTTTCAAGGTTTTGAGAAATTACAATGTGTTCATATTGATTATGAAGATACAAGGAATTATATAGTCCAGTAATTTGATTACTATTTGCTTGTGTAAGTCATAACTGTCAAAGTGAATATTGTAGCAGAGAAATTTGTATCAAACACGGCAAGATTTATCACATTTGTGACTTTTAATAGTCAATAGTATATGTTCACTGCACTTTTGTTGATACATATAGATATATGCATTACTTAAATTTGATTTATTCGCATGGAGATCTCACATAAGATAAATTGTGCGTAAAATTATGAAGACAACTCGTCATTACGATTTCCCGCAAATTTTGGCGCGCTCATGATCTAACCCAGTTTTCTAGCATTTCATATAATGATTGGCCGTGAAAATCTCTACACCTTACCGGTGAAATGCTATTTCTCCATCCTCACTCCTCCTGGTGCAGCCATAGACCGAACAAGCCGGCATAACGACAAAGTATTGAGGTGGATGAGTGTCGGGTCTCTAGTCAGCAGAGCAATGTTTTGGGTTGACTTGCATAGGTGGGCGGAGCTTATAGCGGCTTCACTCGTGTGACGTCATGGCCTCTCCTGTTATACTTCCTCCAAGGATGACACCACCTTGCATTTTGCAAAGTTGTACAACACTCCCAACCAAACGAGAATCAAGTGATTCAAGGCAAGATGCTATAGGACGCCTAACTTCTAATCTTTCATTAGTTTCTGACTGGAGCAGAGCAGACCTGCCCCGCGTTCAGTAGCGACTCCCGCATCGATCATGAGCCGAGCTCAGCCAATCACAACGCCACGTTTCATAGCGATGGCATCGATGTCATCGATATGCATCACTATGGTCTCAGAGTAGTGATGGGCGCTCGTGAACGAATCGGTTCATAGAGCCGGCTCTTCCAGATGAACGAGAAGAGCCGGATCTTTCTCAAGAGTCGTTTGAGAGTTTTTTGAGAGCCGTTTATTTTTAAGTTTCTAGTTTTTCCATATTTTTGCAATTTTCTAACAAAATGCAAAAATTACCGATTGTTAATAATTATAGTAATGATAATAATAATAATACTTACGAGTATGAAGCCTATTAATAGAAATGATATAGTAAAATAGTTAAGTTATCCCTTCAAGTTAACAAAGAAAACTGTATTTCCAAGTGCCTTATCCTCTAGCAAAGAGGGGTAACTCAACACATAAAACACATATATATAAATAATTCAGAAAATATATGGTGTATATGGCAGGCCAATGATGTGGAATGTATACTACAATATTCCCTACAACATATCGGTAAATGAAGACAATCTGATAATATTAAGAGGTCAAATTAAATTATAGAACTCGTCTCAAAACAGGGTACATGTTATACAAACCAAGTATATTTTTTTCCATAGTTAATTTTTTAACACAAAACAGATTTTCTCATTATAGCTCGAGAACCATAAGGTATACGTACAATGACTACGAATAGACAAAGAGTGAATAGGAACCAAACTTTCTGTTGCAACATTTAAAAATTAAATTACTCTTTATATAATGAAGGAAATATTTTTTTTCATAACCTGTGAGTAAAATGTAAAAAATTAACTACATTAGCTGATACGCCTTTTAAAATTATTTAAATGATTATAGGTGCATTTTTTCTGTCAAACTAATCGTTAAGGTTTTTACCTTATAACTCGAAAACTATGAAATTGACGTAAAATTACTAGGAGTAATTAGGGAAGTTAAATGAAACAAGCTTTCTTTTCATTCTATTGAAAATGAAACTCAATGATAAATGACCATCGAAATTTTTTTTCTTCTTAACTATTAGCATTATTCAAAATCAGACTACACCAGCTGAAAGGCCTTTTGAAGGTAAGAAAATAACTATTTAACATAATTTTTGTCAAACTAGTATTTAACATTTCGTTTTGTAAAAACGAAAACTATAGAGTTCAAGTCAAAAAATCTGCGAATAATTAAAATAAGAAAATAAATATATATATATTTTTGGATCATCTGAACATGTAAACAGTTTATAAATAATGAAAACATAAAAAAAAAAAGTTTTTGGCGTAAAGTTAGATTAAATTACATGATTTGATAGAACTTTTAAAATTACATCAATTAGCATAAGTGCATTTTTTCTGTACGACTAATATTTACGCGATAAAAGACAAGTTAACTACGTTGATAATTTGAGGGGTGGTAGGGTACCCCACCACCCCTCAAACTCACATTACGTAACAGTCAACCGCCAATTGTTCGCGCTCTCTCTCT
>JAXIVD010000896.1:92311-107311 GCA_036785275.1 Cancer borealis | reverse complement strand
TGTGGGTGTGTTAAGAGGGACGACATGACTGAAGGGAGTGATGAACGGGATGAGACGGAAAGGGATGGTGGGTTCAGGAGAGGGCAGTGTGATGACTCTTAAGAATGTGTAGGTGTATGTCTGTATCTATATATGTATGTATGTGTGAGGATGTGAAGGTAGACGATAACTCAGGTGGGAGAGACAGTTTTTTTACCTTGTTTTGAGAAGATAAAGTGTACGTAGAAGTGGGATAAATTACACTTGGGTGACACTGTATATTATTGCAGTTTATGACCACACAACAAAAAAGGAAGAAAGAACAAAAAGAAGAAAAGAAAAAGAAGGAAAAAATAGTTGGACAAAGTTAAGTAGATAGGTGGTGGTGGTGGTGGTGGTGGTGGTGGTGGTGGTGGACCTGTGTGCTGGGTAAGTGGAGTAAGGGCATACGTGGAAGGGGAAGCAGTGGATTAGAGACCAGACCAGTAAGAGGTGAAAAGTGTAGGACCCAAACAGTGTATACTTAAAAGTTCTTCCATTTTATTTTATTTTTATATAACAAGAGTCAACTTTGCCCAAAAACTCAGGAGGAACAAAGTGAGAGTAATGATAAACAGAGGGAAGGACAAAGGATCCAAACACCCTCTTCCCCTCCCCTTCCCTCCCCCTAAACCCCAACAGTCCTCCCTCCTTCCCCTCCTTGAAGACGTGACGTGACTGCCTTCAACTTAACTAACTAGAGCACATGCAGTAGTCTTCTTTATAATGTTCTGGGTAAAAAAAATTCCTTCTGAGCGACAACCTTTTCCAGACACATGAAAGTTTAATTAATTTTAATCTCTTTGACATCTAACTTCAGAAATATGTCCAAAGAGGAGATATTTATAAAAGAAATTAAGGCATTTAAACAAAAGGAGCCAGAGAAGATGTATTACATTTAATTCTAGTCTGTTTATTTATCATATTTTACGTGTACAGCAAACCAGGTAAGGGATACAAAAATATATATAAAAAGGGATAACAAAAAATTTCTTTAAATCGCCTTTCCCTAAAAAAGTAACCAGTAGAAGAATGGAAGAGTGGAAGGTCAATTAATTTCCAAAGGTGTCTCGATACTTCTCTTGTAAAAAAAAAAAATAAATAAATAAATAAATAATAAAGTCGCATGAAGGTGGAACAAGGAAAAGGCAGATCGTTCATTAACAACCTCGTAAGGGATAACAGGTCTGCTGCTGCTGTTTGTTCTTCCTTTCTGTTCCTTTGTACCTTAGTGAACTGGTATGGTGTAAAGTCGCGTTGCCCCAACACTATCTATTACCGTTGTTGTATTCATGACACACACACACACACACACACACACACACACACACACACACACACACACACACACACACACCAAAAGGACAGCATCAATCCCACACAATACAAGACCAACGAACAGATTGACACCTTCGTAAAAATTTCAAACTATTTCTTCCCCTTCTGAGGGCGAAGAGGTGAGGACGCGGGGAGTTTGTGTGTGTGTGTGTGTGTGTGTGTGTGTGTGTGTGTGTGTGTGTGTGTGTGTGTGTGTGTGTGTGTGTGTGTGAAGTGTGTATTAAGTATGTATTTAGCTAAGTAGAAGAAAAAAAGTGACGTAAAGAAGCTGAAAAAAAGTATATAATCTGCAAGAAGTGTGTGTAATCATAAACTCTGAGCTACACTAGGACCTCGAGCACTCTTTGATGACGTTATGACCCCAAAACCACTTTGCACTTCCCTCACCAGATGTCTCGCCGATCAATACACATCAAACTACTAATCAACGAACACGAGAAATTGAATCCAAACCAAACTACAACAAAAATAGGACAGTTCCCTTACACTAGTATATCATCTCTTCACAAAATTCTTCTCTAAAACAACTGAGCTTCCTAAACTACACCAATTACACTACTAAACCTAACAAAGTCTAGTCTAGAGTGAGAATCTGGTAGCAGTAAATTTCCTAATCCAACACAACACCGCCGTTCCTAGCTGTGACAGGACGGAGTGGTGCTAAAAATCAGACACACATCACCTCATTATAGCACTTTTCACGCCGGGAATGTCTGTCAAAAGTGTAATGGTGACTAACTGAAAGACCAAATCATTACTGGGCGCCTCTATGCAGTCACACGAGCCTCGGTGTAGCGTGAGATCGGGGCGGTGAGTTCAAAGGTGAAATGTTATGATTAAAATTTACGAGAGCGAGACTGACAGTGTGTAAACGAAGTCTGGTCTTGCATCATAAATAAGGTGCTAATGACAGCCTGATTCTCCTTAACTTAAATTGAAAACTATATGGGTGGACGATGTTAAAATGCGTATCTATTATCTTATTTACTTATTCAGACTCTTTTTTTTTTTACTCATGAGACTACAAGGGAATAACATGCATCCTCCCAATTAAGTTATGTTTTAAGACGAAATATTTGAAGTTATTTCTACCCCACCTCCGCCTCGCAGGTAGTCAGTTATACAAATAGTAGTTAGGTTAGGTTCAGTGAGTAGAATGGTAGAACGCCGGGGTGACATTCTATAACAAACAAATTTCTTTGAGTGCCCTATCCAAGGACACATCCCCCTCCCCCATCGCCTTCCAAACAACACCGCACCACCACCACCACCACCACCGCCTTCAGTAAGTGAGGGTACGGTACACCACCTTCAAAACACATCACCGAGATTATGGGTAACGTTAATTCCTCTAGAGGCCTCACCCTTAGATCGTTTATGTATCTATCTACCTACCAGTATCTACCTATTTATCTATCTATGTATAGCTCAATCCTGTACACGTATATCTATTTATCTACCAGTAAGTATCGGCCTATCTACCAGTATGTATAGACCCACTTAGCTATCTATCTACCAGTATGTATCGGCCTATCTATCTATCTACCGGTACGTATCGGTCTATCTACCTAAGAAGGGTGGCCATAAAAGCACATCTCCGGCTTCCTTCCTCTTACCAGACCTACACAAGCTTCCTTCCTTCCTTCCTTCTTCTCATTCCTCTCTCTGGCTTCTCCCCTTTACACATTCCTCTCCTATGTTCTGTGTTCGCCCCGGCAGCCAAGTGTTTCTCGTATACACTCACCCCTTCAACTAGCTCTTACATACCTTTTTATTTTATTTATGTATCTTTATTTTTGATTTATTTATTTATATATCTTCCCCTCTGATGAAAGCGCCGGTTTAGTAAGGCAATGCCGTGCACGCGCGTGTGTTGAATGGCAGGCAATTTGAGTATTTTTACATTTTACTGCTGTTGTGTCACGGTATTATAGAACGGGTGGGAGGAGGAAGGGTGTAGGTGTGGGCGTGGGGGCTGGGAGAGAGGGGGTGGGTGTGGGTGTGAGGGGTGGAAGAGAGAGGGGAGGGGATAGGAAGGGACAATGTTTAACAGATGACTAGAATGCTTTATGGTAATAGGACGCTATAAAGATGCATTACTTTTAAAGAACATCGTTAATGAGATGAATTATTGCATAGGATGTACCAACCAACACTTTTCTGCAGCTGTTATTCTGTGTAATGTTGTGTTGAAAATATTACGAGCGTCATCATCATTGTCATTAATCATACCTATAGTGACACTGTATCCTGCACTACACGAGGGTTGGGGAATCGACACTCACGCCAATAAGAATCAAGGTGTATTGGCCATGTTGAAAGGCTACATGGCATTATTATTCACACACACACACACACACACACACACACACACACACACACACACACACACACACACACACACACATACACACACACACACACACACACACACACACACACACACACAGGACTGGATGATTCAAACCTCTTCATGATCACTGAATTCAACCTTAAACCTACAGGCATGATGTATGTATATATGTCAGAAAACAAGAGTAGTAATATAGTGTGAAGCCAAGGGTAGTCCTGCGCGCCAGATTAATGCATCCCCCGCCTCACCACCACCACTTTACCACAACGCCCATTGCCTCTGAGCATTAATCAGTGAAGGTGAGTTAGAGTGTGGGCCAAGCAGTGCAGGCAGCCCACCGCCTACCTGTCTGTTTACCTTCCTTAATGGACTGCTTAATGAAAGAGTGCCTGCGGGGAGCCTTGGGAAGATGACCCAGATGCCACGCTGTGTCCTGAGCCGCAATTTAAGGTTCTTTCCCCACGAGGGGTGAGCACACGGGCCAAGGGAACACAGGACCACCACAGCAGTGCACCTTTACCTGCTTACCTACACCATAACCTGCCACTTACACACACACACACACACACACACACACACACACACACACACACACACACACACACACACACCTACACACACACACACACGCACACACACACACACACGCACGCACGCACACGCACACACAGATACATATACATACATATATACACACGCAGGTACGCGCACGTACGTACGCACGCTCGCGCGCACACACACGCCCACACACACGCGCGCGCGCACACACACACACACAGATGATTTTAGAATAGAAAAATGAATATATATATATATATATATATATATATATATATATATATATAGAGAGAGAGAGAGAGAGAGAGAGAGAGAGAGAAACAGCGAAAAAAAAAAAAAAAAAAAAAAAAAAAAAAAAAAAGCTGCAGTTTGTAGGCAGTTGATCCAATGAACCTTACACAGAGTGAAATTTTTTTTCTACATCACAAACTGTTGGTGCCAATTGGCTTTATGGAAGCTAAGATGGACGGCCTCTTGCCCGTTACTTGGCGTAGGTTTAGATTTTTTATAGTGACGCCTCAAATGTTTACGTTCTCTCTTGAATATGTTAAGAACGAGAGAGGTTACTGCAGCTACAGCCTCAAATGCATATAACATTGTACAGTTCCGTCTGAAGACAGTATGGCAGCAATTTGGGTAATCTTTGGCCACTCGGCAGTAATACCAAAGACAGAAAAGTGGCCAGCGGATATCAGAACTCGAACACGGGACCCTAGGTTCGCATGCCCGAACACTAAACCCTGTACTAGCGCTTCTGCTGTAGAACACCAAACCCTCAACAAGGATGAGGAAGCAGTCACTGGTTCTGACTGTGACTGAAACAAAATCCGGGGAACAGTGGGTGAAATTTGTCAACTGTTCCACTGGAAGAACGTTCAGGCTGCCAGCCCACACCGAGACTGAGAAAGCAGGGCGATGGCGTGGCCTTAAGGCTTGGACTAGCGAGGACGACTTGCTGGACGACCAGGCGCTCAAAAGCATACATCATATCAGCGACCGTCCACGATATTGTAACAAGAATTCCACCTTCTCACCCCATTCCTTCGCCATACAGAAAAATAGATAAAAAAAGCCATTTATCCAACGACTGCCATTACCAGCCCTACACACAGCGGTCACAATTGTTCCCAAACACACCATCTTCCAATGACTGCCATTACCAGCCCTACACACAGCGGTCACAATTGTTCCCAAACACACCATCTTCCAATGACTGCCATTACCAGCAGCACACACAGCGGTCAAAATTGTTCCCAAACACACCACCTTCCAACGACTGCCATTACCAGCCCTACACACAGCGGTCACAATTGTTCCCAAACACACCATCTTCCAATGACTGCCATTACCAGCAGCACACACAGCGGTCAAAATTGTTCCCAAACACACCACCTTCCAACGACTGCCATTACCAGCGGTCACAGTTGTCCCCAAACACACCACCTTCCAATGACTGCCATTACCAGCCCTACACACAGCGGTCACAATTGTTCCCAAACACATCACCTTCCAATGACTGCCATTACCAGCAGTACACACAGCGGTCACAATTGTTCCCAAACACACCACCTTCCAATGACTGCCATTACCAGCAGCACACACAGCGGTCAAAATTGTTCCCAAACACACCACCTTCCAACGACTGCCATTACCAGCAGCACACACAGCGGTCAAAATTGTTCCCAAACACACCACCTTCCAATGACTGCCATTACCAGCCCTACACACAGCGGTCACAATTGTTCCCAAACACACCACCTTCCAATGACTGCCATTACCAGCCCTACACACAGCGGTCACAATTGTTCCCAAACACAACACCTTCCAATGACTGCCATTACCAGCAGCACACACAGCGGTCACAATTGTTCCCAAACACACCACCTTCCAATGACTGCCATTACCAGCCCTACACACAGCGGTCACAGTTGTTCCCAAACACACCACCTTCCAATGACTGCCATTACCAGCCCTACACACAGCGGTCACAATTGTTCCCAAACACACCACCTTCCAATGACTGCCATTACCAGCCCTACACACAGCTGTCACAGTTGTTCCCAAACACACCATCTTCCAATGACTGCCATTACCAGCCCTACACACAGCTGTCACAGTTGTTCCCAAACACACCACCTTCCAACGACTGCCATTACCAGCCCTACACACAGCGGTCACAATTGTTCCCAAACACACCATCTTCCAATGACTGCCATTACCAGCCCTACACACAGCGGTCACAATTGTTCCCAAACACACCACCTTCCAACGACTGCCATTACCAGCCCTACACACAGCGGTCACAATTGTTCCCAAACACACCACCTTCCAATGACTGCCATTACCAGCCCTACACACAGCGGTCACAGTTGTTCCCAAACACACCACCTTCCAATGACTGCCATTACCAGCCCTACACACAGCGGTCACAATTGTTCCCAAACACACCACCTTCCAATGACTGCCATTACCAGCCCTACACACAGCGGTCACAGTTGTTCCCAAACACACCACCTTCCAATGACTGCCATTACCAGCAGCACACACAGCGGTCAAAATAATTCCCAAACACATCATCTTCCAACGACTACCATTACCAGCCATACACACAGCGGTCACAATTGTTCCCAAACACACCACCTTCCAATGACTGCCATTACCAGCCCTACACACAGCGGTCACAGTTGTTCCCAAACACACCACCTTCCAATGACTGCCATTACCAGCCCTACACACAGCGGTCACAATTGTTCCCAAACACACCACCTTCCAATGACTGCCATTACCAGCCCTACACACAGCGGTCACAGTTGTTCCCAAATACACCACCTTCCAATGACTGCCATTACCAGCCCTACACACAGCGGTCACAGTTGTTCCCAAACACACCACCTTCCAATGACTGCCATTACCAGCCCTACACACAGCGGTCACAGTTGTTCCCAAACACACCACCTTCCAATGACTGCCATTACCAGCAGCACACACAGCGGTCACAATTGTTCCCAAACACACCACCTTCCAATGACTGCCATTACCAGCCCTACACACAGCGGTCACAATTGTTCCCAAACACACCACCTTCCAATGACTGCCATTACCAGCCCTACACACAGCGGTCACAGTTGTTCCTAAACACACCACCTTCCAATGACTGCCATTACCAGCCACAAACACAGCGGTCACAGTTGTTCCCAAACACACCACCTTCCAATGACTGCCATTACCAGCGGCACACACAGCGGTCACAATTGTTCCCAAACACACCACCTTCCAATGACTGCCATTACCAGCGGTACACACAGCAGTCACAATTGTTCCCAAACACACCACCTTCCAATGACTGCCATTACCAGCCCTACACACAGCGGTCACAATTGTTCCCAAACACACCATCTTCCAATGACTGCCATTACCAGCCATACACACAGCGGTCACAATTGTTCCCAAACACACCACCTTCCAATGACTGCCATTACCAGCCCTACACACAGCGGTCACAATTGTTCCCAAACACACCACCTTCCAATGACTGCCATTACCAGCCCTACACACAGCGGCCACAATTGTTCCCAAACACACCACCTTCCAATGACTGCCATTACCAGCCGCACACACAGCGGTCACAATTGTTCCCAAACACACCACCTTCCAATGACTGCCATTACCAGCCCTACACACAGCGGTCACAATTGTTCCCAAACACACCACTTTCCAATGACTGCCATTACCAGCCCTACACACAGCGGTCACAGTTGTTCCCAAACACACCACCTTCCAACGACTGCCATTACCAGCCCTACACACAGCGGTCACAATTGTTCCCAAACACACCACCTTCCAATGACTGCCATTACCAGCCCTACACACAGCGGTCACAATTGTTCCCAAACACACCACCTTCCAATGACTGCCATTACCAGCCCTACACACAGCGGTCACAATTGTTCCCAAACACACCACCTTCCAATGACTGCCATTACCAGCCCTACACACAGCGGTCACAATTGTTCCCAAACACACCACCTTCCAATGACTGCCATTACCAGCCCTACACACAGCGGTCACAGTTGTTCCCAAACACACCACCTTCCAATGACTGCCATTACCAGCCCTACACACAGCAGTCACAATTGTTCCCAAACACACCACCTTCCAATGACTGCCATTACCAGCCGCACACACAGCGGTCACAATTGTTCCCAAACACACCACCTTCCAATGACTGCCATTACCAGCCCTACACACAGCGGTCACAGTTGTTCCCAAACACACCACCTTCCAATGACTGCCATTACCAGCCCTATACACAGCGGTCACAATTGTTCCCAAACACACCACCTTCCAACGACTGCCATTGCCAGCCGCACACACAGCGGTCACAATTGTTCCCAAACACACCACCTTCCAATGACTGCCATTACCAGCCACACACACAGCGGTCACAATTGTTCCCAAACACACCACCTTCCAATGACTGCCATTACCAGCCCTACACACAGCGGTCACAGTTGTTCCCAAACACACCACCTTCCAACGACTGCCATTACCAGCCCTACACACAATGGTCACAATTATTCCCAAACACACCATCTTGGGCATGCGTCGAGACACAGCCCCGACACCCGACCGATCGCAGAACCAACCGAAGGTTCCGCGTGGTGAACGTTCTCACGCCTTGGCTTCAAACTCAGGATCATACAGTAATCCTTGAACAACAGACAAGAATACAGACTGAAAATATACTCATAATCACTATATAGCATCCTTGTTGTGGCAGTGAGCCTCATTCCCTTTGCATTTCACTATTTCATAGATAAAATTTAAATAAATTATAACAAAACCTAATATCCTGCGGAGTTGAGATTCATCAATGACAGCGATTGAAAAAATAAATAAATAATAAATAATATATATATATATATATATATATATATATATATATATATATATATATATATATATATATATATAATAAATAAATAAAATTTCAAGATGAATATTGTTTTTTTTTTTTTTTTTAACTAGTTGTAGTATACAGGGCCTGAGCTACATGCGTGTGGTCCTCTCTCCTCATCTATATTTGTCCAGTATATTCTTCATTTGTACATTTTTTGCCATTATTTCCTCTTCATTCAGCCCATTCCAATTATCTATACTTTTCTGCGGAAACCTGTACTTTTTGTGTCGTTCAACCAAATTCCTTTTTGCTATTTTTTCTTATCCCCTCAAGACAGAGAGAGAGAAAAACACTAACATATATCCGAGATGTTGAATGAAAGTAAGAAACCGTAGCAATTAGTCAGCCTCTGAGGTGTGTGTGTGTGTGTGTAGTGTGAATAGAACAGCTGGTGAGGTGGTGGGAGTAGAGTAAAGAAGTGTTTATGGAATGTGTGACAGGTGTGCTAATGAAGAAGGAATGCATTATGGAGTGGTGGAGGTAATGCAATGCAGCACATTCATATGCTCTCATCAATCATCCTCACACCCAAAGAATGAATGAGATGGGGGCGTGGGTATATGTAAGTAAGTAAGTACATGAGTAGGGTAGATACTGTAGGTGCAATGAGAAGAGTCTTTATACATAAGCAGGACAGTGTTATGAGAGTACAGTACATATCTAAGAGAAAAGGTGGGCAGGAATGTGAAAGGACAGAGTGTAAGGGGATGATGTGTATCTATAAGAATGAGTAAAGACTTCTGCACTGGTTACACCTCAAGGGAGTCACCACCAACATACAATGGAGGAATTTGATTTAGAGGGAAAAACAGCAACACCATCTTTTATAAAAAGCAATAAGTAATAACTCATAAGAAAATATGTAAAATAAATCAAATAACGTAAACAAAAATGTGGGGCCTTGACTGCCCATCCCTAAAAAAAAAAAAATTAATTAATTAATTAATTAAATAAAGCACAAGTACAAAAAAGTATTCCCACCACAAAAACTTAATATATACATAAAAAATATTATATGCATTCATTGATCACCATTGTTTTGTTAGACAGGTGCCATGTTCACAGTGGTGAGCCTTTGTCACCAAATGGCAGATCACCAAACCACAGTTAAATGAAACTGTCAATCCATTGCACAAGGTATATTAAGACTGCCTGCTAAGCAAACACCAGTAAATAAACAAGTACCCCAAGCTGTATCCAGGGAACGCACTCTCTCCAATTACAACGCTTTGCAACAGAGACGTGTAAGTATTAGGAAGGTGAGTATTCTTATCACACTTTTCTACTCATGCAATAAAGGCACATTGATCCAAGTCCTGGTGCAGCACTCTAGTTTTACAATATCAACACCAAATTATTTCCACGTTTGAGGAGATTGATTTGTCAGTGCGAAATAATGGAAAACCAGGATTTTCTACCCTATCCACATGGTTGAGTAAGCACTACTGCCAACCAAATTGTTTGTTTGTTCGTTTGTCGACATGTTAGCAACTTCTTGACAACTTCATGCATTACAATCTCACGAAACCTCATCATGACCCCCGACCATAAAGCTCAACTGATTTACATTTTGAAAGTTTAAGGTGAGAAAAAATAAAAAGTCTTTAATAGTATTCGCTTTGCATTGTACATTATTTTAGGCACCACCTTGGCCACGACCAACACAAAGATGGCTGCCAACCTACAAGATTCTCAAAAATTCATAACTGTCAAAACGCACCATAACTTTACAAAATTCACCACCATAACACTATATTCAAAGGATCCACACTATTAATGTTAAAGGCCAAGGTGAGAAAAAATTCACAACTATCAGCAGCAGCAGCGGCAGTATTTATGCCGTAGTGAGTGTACCTGTAGTAAGTCTGGTTCATTAAGGAATGGAGACAGATAGTACCAGTGAGCCAAACCCTGAGTACAATACTGGAAAGTGGAAGGATTGCTTCACTTTCGTCATGCAGAAACACGTGTCTGCTTGGCTTGTTGATTTGTCACTGCTTTGCATGATGCCTCATATTTCGCCATTAGTCATAAGCCATACAACCATTTACAGCACCTTCTACAACACCACAAACACTAGTAACGTGCAGGTGCAGGTTACAAACAAGAGTGGTTTTTTTTAATATTGAGGCAGGAGCATATGAACAGTTAACTACTGCCAGATGGTATTCCTAGTCTGCCTTGCTGCTTTGAGTCTCTTATCTTGGGGAGAACATCCTAACCACCAAAAGAGTCGTTATGCTCCTCACAAGTTACTAACTCTCCGTTATCTATCTTCTCAGGATATCCTGTAAACACATTCAGGCTAACATAACTTTTGTTGTTTGCCTTTTTAGATTTTTTTTATCCACATCCTAATTACTCACACTATGTTATCACACATACACTTTAATCTTACATATACATCTCCAAAACACAGGATGCATTTCTTTGAAACACTAAAAAAAAAAAAAAATTCTAAATCAGTTTTATCAGAGAAGTTACCTAGAGAAGTTACCAAGTGCTTGTGACTCTCCTATGTTATGCATTGTCATAACTCTATTTATATATGATCAACTTTTCTATAAGCAACAAATACCATACTGATGCAGCCATAATGTGTTTAAGTAATTCTTTATACGATTATATATATATATATTTTTTAAATACAGCGAAAAGCGATTACATAAAATATAAAAAAGTTATAACATACAGAAAGCAGCCACAATAAAATTTGTTGATAGGAAAATCTAAATGGTAGAAGAGTGACATTCTCCCCCTCCACCCTCCACCCTCAACACAAATGTTGTCACCAGCCAAAACTTCACATGTTCGATCAAATCCAACAGATTATTATATTCTACATAGAGGAGAAACCCCCAATACCCAGTCATATGTATAAATACAATAACTGTCCTAACTTAGCAATTGTAATCATACAGTAATAACCAATGAATGTATCTAATTGTAGCCCAGCTTGCATTTTCTAGTCCATAATGAATTACCAGAAAATTCTTCATCGCCTGAATACTTCCCATAACAAACCATTGATGTGACTCTATTTCTATGGATACATCACGAGTGAAAGGAAAATGTTTATATCTTATAGAGCCACTATATGCAAATTTGTACCACAATTCAATACAGGTTAACGACCCTTGCGAACACATCTGTCACTCATGGATTGGTTCCAGATACATTTTTCAGTACATACTTCAGAAAATCCAGCATTGCACAAAAAATATGATATTGGCATCTAAATATATGAATCAGTGTTTACATGCTGGATGCCACACCACTCTCCCCAAACACCACGGTGAGCAACAATAAGAACAAACCCACTGATACAATAGAAGAGTCTATTAAATTTCAAATGAACAGAATTTTGGAGTAAAATTATGAATGCCTGAGTTATGGTGATTGTTATATTGGGCCTCACAGGCTTCACTCTGACTAATGTTAATTATAAGCAGATTTTTAGGAATGTGCCACAAATCATTATTATATCATATTATTGCATGATGGGAAGGAAGCACTTTCATCAATTTTATATTACTGAAGAATATTTTAATTTATACAAAGAGGCTTTCACATTTCTTTACTTTATATTGTATACAGTAGTTATCTAGTCGGTATTCACAGTAAAATAGGTTCTAAAGTTATTCAGGTGGCATTAATACTGACTGATCCTTATTGATTAATCATGATGATGTCATGCTAATAATATACTCTACCATGTTTGTAGAGTAACACAACATATGTATGATACCTGAGAAAAGCTTGAGTTTGTGCTGTAATAGTGGCGGTAAAATTTGTAAGGTGTTAGCCAGTCACTAGTCGTGTCATCTACACATGCACCAGCAACCCCATGAACCTTTCTCAATACTGTATTGGTGAAGGACATTAATAATATAAATATCACACCATTTAATAACCTCCTACTACTAGAGGTCAGGAGGTGAACTGGGATTCAAAATTTAATTAAGAAATACAGAATAGACATTAGAAGCCATTTCACTGTGAGTACACCAATTAAATAGACTTTGAAACCATTTTACCACCAATACCTCACACCCTCACACCTCGCCTCCCTAAGTCACCCTAAGGCCCTCCTAACGCCGCTCCGCCCCGCCCCGCCTCACACCCTCACACCATCACCCCGCCCCAGGCCATCCTAACGACGCCCAGCCCGCCTCACGCCCTTACATCACACCTCACATCCCCTCATGGTCTCACCTGCCACCGGGAAGCCCTCAGTGTGAAGTCCTGGTGTACTCATTTTCATTGTAGCGTCAGCACACCTCACAGCGGCCTGGCCCTCGGTGACCTTTGTGTACACTGTAAACAAACAACAAGTGCACAGAGCCATGCGCATCACCACCACCCTTCATTTAGCAGCTTGTATTTTTCAATGTTATCTTATATTTCCATTGTTTTGTTAATGTTTTTTATGGTAAGGTTTGTATTTGTTATATTTTTGTGGTGTATATGCAGTATATATGTGTGTGTTGAGTGTATGTTGGTAATGGTTTCTCTTTCCCGTAATTGATTGTCAATAATAATGTACTCCAGCTGTAGTAGTAAAACACATCAGGTTTTCATAATGATACTTTATACACTGAAACTACCGGATTCATAGTTTATTTTATGTTATTACTAATATAAGTGAGATTTAACTACTGAAAAGGAGATTATGTTCAAAATAAATCCTTACTAGAGAGCCTAGGTATAAACTTCCATATTTCCTAGGACAAGGTAAACATACAGACTTAACTTATCTATATAATGAATATAATGTATTATAATGTAATATAATTCCTCATGTGTCAACACATGATGGCAACATTTCCCTTCCTGTTCCTTGGCTTCACCTGAGAGGTTGAGAGGTGACACTAAAACAAAATGAACACTTCTTGATATCAGAAAACGATGCATTTAGCCACATCCTTACACTAACTTGTCTATTTTAGAGAGTTGCATTGATTAGGACACATTAATGTTCTTTTCACATTTCACTAATCATTACAAGCCTATAAAAGCACAAGAATATTTTACCGTAATAATTAAATGTTTAACTGGCATGAAAATACTGGAGTCGCTTGCCCAGAATAATTGCTTTAAACAAATAAAACATAAATCATTCGTAGGATTGTCATAAGATATTAGCTTAACTTTCATGCATAGGTCATTACACAACGAGGGAGGGACTGCAGCCAGATCACAGAGACAAAACTTGATACTCAGACACATTTAAGGAATAGGAAACTTGCCAGCAACCGGGAAAACTTTTTTTTTTTTCTTTACCCTTTCAAAGTCCCCTGAAAGAAAATAAAAACAACAGAAACGAGGCCAGAATACAAAACTTCTTCATTGCATTACAACCCCCGTCAAGTTAGGATGGAATATTAAGAATAGCAACACACCGAGGAGGAAAGCAAATTCTCTTCCTCCAACGTATCAGGAAAAGTGGTATTAATCTGCCAGTAGTGTGTGGAGCAGCGCGGTGCCCTTAGTGTGAGGTTTCTGCCCACTTCCTACGTGGCTCCGGCAGCTGCAGTGGAAGTTAGTAGTTCAGTGTGAGAGCCTTGCAGACGGAGGTGAGGAAGGGAACAGAGACACGTGTGGGGCGGTAGTGTGCTGAAGGTACTGGACATCTTCTTCAGGAGCCCAGTACTGCCTCACTGCGTCGTTCCAGCCGCAGTTCGGGGAGTGATGTCAAGAGTGGGGCGCCGTTGTCTGGGTCGTGGGCGGTGGGCAGCATGGGTGGCGTGTGCAGCGGGCGGAGTGTGGTGCC
>JAXIVD010000896.1:77500-92111 GCA_036785275.1 Cancer borealis | reverse complement strand
ATATATATATATATATATATATATATATATATATATATATATATATATATATATATATATATATATATATATATATATATATATATATATATATATATATATATATATATATATATATATATATATATATATATATATATATATATATATATATATATATATATATATATATATATATATATATATATATATATATATATATATATATATATATATATATATATATATATATATATATATATATATATATATATATATATATATATATATATATATATATATATATATATATATATATATATATATATATATATATATATATATATATATATATATATATATATATATATATATATATATATATATATATATATATATATATATATATATATATATATATATATATATATATATATATATATATATATATATATGTATATATATAAATATATATATATATATATATATATATATATATATATATATATATATATATATATATATATATATGTATATATATAAATATAAATATGTATATATATATATATATATATATATATATATATATATATATATATATATATACATATATATATATATATATATATATATATATATATATATATATATATATATATATATATATATATATGTATGTATATATATATATATATATATATATATATATATATATATATATATATATATATATATATATATATGCATATATATATATATATATATATATATATATATATATATATATATATATATATATATATATTTATATATATATATATATATATATATATATATATATATATATATATATATATATATATTGCAAATTTTTACCGATAGGAGAACTAATACACTACTGACGAATATAGCAATCATAACGTCATTTCTATCTTCAGAAAAAAAAAAAAAAAAAAAAAAAAAAAAAAAAAAAATATATATATATATATATATATATATATATATATATATGTATATATATATATATATATATATATATATATATATATATATATATATATATATATATATATATATATATATATATATATATATACATATGTATATATATATGTGTATATATATTGTTGCGGGCCCCACCCTACGGGAAGTGTTGGAGACGTGTCTACGTGACATGTCTGTGTGTTACGCCTTTCTGTCTGAAGACCACTTGTTGTCTAGCCAGGAGCTAGTGTGGCGGGAAGTGTATCTCAAGGTCACGTAGTCAGGCGTGGCGGGAGAGGGAGAGAGTGAGTTGCCAGCGAGTATTAAAGCGAGTCTTACTTCGTCTTTCACTTTAATTTCATATCTTCTCATTCTCCTAATTTTCCTGACTTTCCCTCTTTCTTCTTTGTGTTTCAAGGTAACTTATCTTGTAGAACATTCTTTTCTGCATCCCCTCGTGTGCTTGTCATTGTTCTAGGTTGCTTGAGAGCGGAGCAATGATTTTGTGAAGACAAGCCTCATTGTGAGAGAGAGAGAGAGAGAGATTGCGCGGTGGGGGGGGGAACATGGCGTGCTCATTGTACGACATGGCATCTCTGCCTGGGTAGCTGGGAGCTGAGATGCCGTGAGGAGTTTAGTTACCCGCTAGCCGTCACCAAGAACACCTCGCGCTCTGAGCTCCCCACAAATTGGCATTATTTTGCCTGTAACCTCCTCATATTTAAGGGAGTGGGTTATCTGATTGGCCTATTAGATAAGGGGTATATTTGTGTAGCTAGACAGTAAGGCCCTGTCTGTAGAGGAAACGGTTACAAGCCAGAGCACTGAAAAGAATGTGGTGACAGTATCATTAACACCTAGCTAGCGGTGAACTCCACCTAGAATTTTGTCAGACTGTTCAGTCTCGGGGAAGTAGTTTCGGCGTTGTCTGCGTTTTGTCGGCGTTTTCTGCGTTTGTTGGCGTTGGCTGCGTTGTCGGCGTTGTCTGCGTTGTCTGCTTTGTCGGCGTTGTTTGCTTTTTTCGGCGTTGTCTTCGTTGTCCTCATTGAGAGAGAGAGAGAGCCTATCATCTGGGGCCTCTTGTGCGATAACACAGACGAGGAGTAATCCCGTCTTAGTGTTAATTAATTACGACTCATATAACGCACTGTACGGAGTCCCCTCGCAGAAGGCTACTTTGCAGGGTGTTATTAGAGTCAAGAGGAGTTATTATTCAACCAGAAGTGGGTGGAAAGACACCTTGTGGGCGGTATTCTGGTTGGAGCGATAGCTCCTTGTCTAAGCACTGTAATCTTGTGCTCACTGTAAGTCTCTTTAGAATGTAAGGAGGAGAAGGTGGTTACTACTGGGAGATTCCTTGTTCTTTGGAGGGTTAAAAGAACTGGCGACCTCTTAACGTTAACGGGGTGGCTGTAGGTGCTGTGTTTGGGGGCTAAGAGTGCATAGGTTCCTTAACCAGGCACTTCTTGTTTAAAGCCTATTGTCCAGCCACCGGCGTGTGGCTCTCGGATTGACTAGTCCTACGGGATAGTCGACTTTCCTTGTCCTTTGGTGGGTTAAAAGGACGTATAAACATCAGCACTACAGTTCGTACACGCCCGTAACGTGGTTGTGACTGGGTTGTTCATAAGTGGACACCTGGCACTAGGGCATAAGAACCGTGTCCGTTACGGTGTGACCGTAACAAAATTGGCGACCCCGCCAGGATTCTAAAGGATTACAGTGAGTAGGAAAACAGTTTTAGTGTGTTGTTAGTGTGAGCCCACACACACTTTAACGATGGAAGACAAACGTGATGTACTTACTTCCCTTGAGGATGGCTCGGCCCGAGCCAACCCTGTACGTGGCGTTAGTGAACAGCCATGCCTAGGTGAAGATCGGCCTGTTAGTCCTGTTAGTGAGCATAGTACTACAGGACGATTGCATTTTGCTCAGGAAGTGCCTGAACAGTCCCTGCAACATATAACGGGTCGTGTTGGTTCTTTTGAGAACGTAATGGGTTCAAGGAGAGTGAGCCCAGCTGCCAGTGTTACTGACAATCTCCAGTCAGTCGGAATGGCGGAGGAATGGAGATTCCAATTAGAAATAAAGAGGATGGAGATAGAAGCAGCGAATGAAGCGAGAAGGTTTGAATTAGAAGCTGAAGAGAGAAGAGAGGCTAGAAGATTGGAATTAGAATCTGAAGAGAGGAGAGAAGCAAGAAGGGAAGAGCTAGAAATTAGGAGATTGGAGGTGGAGAAGCATAGAGATTTTGAATTGGAAAGATCTAGACTTGGGGCTAACTCATCTCATAAGGGAGGAGAAGGAGAGAACTCAGTTGAGCGCCAGATGGTAAGGAGTCTGCAGCTCATTCCTGACTTTGACGAGCAGAGGGTTGCAGAATGGTTCAGAAGGTTTGAGAAGAAGGCGGCTGAGTTTAGTTGGCCAGAAGGAAGATGGGTTGGCCTAGTGGCCAATAAGCTAAAAGGCAGAGCATTGGAGGCCTACGACAATATGTCGGTGGAAGATCTGGAAAGTTATGAGGACTTTAAGGCTGATATATTGAGAGCTTACGAGCTGCGGCCCGAAGCCTATCGCCTAAGGTTCAGAGGTGGGAAAAAGAGACCCGGAGATTCTTACCTCGAGTGTGCCCGCCATTTAGAGCAGGCATTTAAGAGATGGATCATGAGTGAGGGAGTGGATACTCTCCGCGACCTGGAGGAGTTGATGGTGATGGAGCAGTTTATAAATGCTGCTGACAAGGAACTGGTGCCTCTCCTGCGGGAGAAGCGTTTTAAGACGCTGAAGGAGGCTGCCACCTGGGCTGACGACCATGTGTTAGCCCATCGCTCGGAGCCTCGTGCTGGAGGTGGATTCAAAGAGGGAGGACCACGAGGGCCAGGGGGCGGTGGTAGTGCTGGTTCTGGTGCTCCACGTTCTCCTCCCCGCAGTCACGGCTTTGGCAATAAGAGCGGGTTTGCTAAGTCTCAATCCCCCGCTGCCCCTTCAGGGCCAAAAGGAGGGTCAGGAGGAAAGATGACCTTTAGTACTCCAAAGTACGATAACCAACCTACGTGCTATAACTGCCATGCCAAGGGGCATTTTCGATCTCGATGTCCCAAACTTGTGACAGCGGGCCCCTCCAAGACACCCCAGAAACCAGTTGCCTTGCTGGTGTGGCCTGACCAGGGTCGTGAGGAGAGGCTGCTCGCTCCTAAGGTTCACGAAGGAGATAAAGCTTTTGATGGGCCTGTGTTGGATTGTGAGGAGGGGATTCAGGCGGTTTCACCTGTTTCCCCCCCCTGTTGTTGCTTCTGTGACTCCAGCTGACTCGGAGCTGGACTGGTGTCGCCCATTTCTGTGTGGGGGCACTGTTGAAATTGACTGGAGCGAGTATCCTGTCACTGTCTTGCGAGACACTGGCGCACAACAGTCCGTGTGCCGAAATGTCACCGGGACTAAGGTGACTTCTTCAAAGGCAGTGTTGTATAGGGGCCTCAACGCTGTCGAGAAGTTTGTGACAGCTGAGGTGAAGCTGTCGTGTCCACTGATCACCACTTCGGCTCAAGTGGCAATGGCGGAGCAACTGCCTGTGGCAGGTGTTGATTTCCTGCTAGGGAATGACCTAGCAGGAGGGAGAGTTTGGGTGCCCACCCCTACGGGAGGTGAGGCTTCTGAGGTGTCGGGGCATAGTATGCCCGACCCTGTTGCTGTTGTCACCCGGTCGCAGACCGAGAGGGTGATGCAGGCTGTTGCTCCTGGGGCCGACTGCGACAGAGCAGGGCTACCAGAAGAGGAGAACAGTGGTGAGGAAGAAGCTGCCGCTCCTGGGGCCGACTGCAAAGAGGCAGGGTCACCGGTGTTGGAGGGCAATGAGGAGGAAGTTGTTGGGGTTGTCACCTGATCTCAGGCTAGACGGGTGGAACCGGCTGCTACTCTAGGGGCTGACTGCGACATAGCAGGGTCACCGTCAAACGAGAGCAGTGTTTGTCAACTGGATGAGCCAGAGCCGGGCTCTCCAGTGAGTCAAGGTGTAGGGGCTGACTGCCGCGGTGCAGAGCCACCCATAGAAGCATCTGACTCGGTAGAGGTTGTCGCCGATGGTGAGGAAGGAGTGTTGAGGGTAGAGGAGTCTTGTGCTGGTATTCCTCACTCTGCGGGGCACCTCGGAGGAAGCACCCAAGCGGTGGTGTTTCCTGGTTGTGAGGCTGTGGGTCTCGGTACTCAGTCCGGGCCCCAGCCTGGTGTGTCAGACAGTTTGTTGGGGGTCACCTCCGAGGGAGGGGAGACTTCCAACTCTGCGGGGGAGTTGGAGACTCCCACCCCTGCGGAGTGTACCGGAGACGGAACAGGCTGTTCCCTTATCTGGTGACTGTTTGACGGGTGAGGCCCACCTGGAGGGTCCACCCATTTTGGCCGATGAGGAAGTGGTGAATGAGTCCACACCACGCCTCAGGCCCCGGGACAGAACCAGGGAAGTGTCGGTACCGCCCCTGCCGACAGATCCTGTGGTCCCGTCCAACCTTACTTGTATTGAGCCGGCGTTGCTCATCAAGGGACAGAAAGGGGACCCAGAATTGGCCTCTTGTTTTGCTAAGGTGGGAAAGGAGATAAGGGGAATAGAGGAGTTCCTGCTGCAGAAGGGAGTGTTACACCGCAGTTCGAGGGCGAGTGATGGGAGTGACGTTCTACAGGTGGTAGTGCCCCAGGATTTGAGGGAGGCCCTGGTGCTGTTAGCACACGAGGGACCTATGGCTGGACACCTCGGGGTTCACAAAACTCTCGCCCGACTGCGGGTCAATTTCTTGTGGCCTGGTATGGCCAGAGAGATTACAGAGCTGCTAAGGAGTTGTCACACCTGTCAGATGGTGGGCAAACCAACCGAAATCCCCCTGTTGCACCCTTGCACCCTATTCCCGCTGTGGATCCTCCTTTTACCCGGGTCCTGATAGACATGGTGGGGCCCCTCCCTACTTCCAAGGCTGGTCATAAGTATTTGTTGACCATTATGGATGTAACGACCCGGTACCCAGAAGCTATACCGGTGAGGAGTACCCACGCACGAGTTGTGCTTAAGGCTCTCCTCAACTTCTTTACCCATTTTGGTCTACCTCCCGAGATTCACTCTGATCGAGGGACCAACTTCACTTCAAAGTTGTTCGCAAAGACTATGACCGAGTGGGGGATTAAGCACATTCTATCTAGTGCTTATCATCCCCAGTCGCAGGGAGCATTAGAGCGGCACCATCAGACGCTCAAAACTATGCTCCGGGCGTTCTGCTTGGAACGAGAGAAGGACTGGGACGAGGCGGTGCCCTATGTTTTGTTTGCTGTGAGGGAAGCTCCTACTGAGTCCTTAGGGTTTTCCCCCAATCAGTTGGTGTTTGGACATCGAGTGCGCAGTCCTTTGGACTTGGTGAGGGAAGCCTGGTGTGCTCCCCACTCTGACCGCCCCGAATCGCTCTTGAAGAGCATGTTAAGGACTCGGGAAAGATTGGTGAACGCGCTGGAGGTGGCTCAACACCATCTTGGAGCTGCCGAGAAGAAGATGAAGGGATACTACGACCAGAAGGCCAAGTATCGCACTTTTGCACCAGGGGAGGAGGTGTTGGTGTTGCTTCCTCTACAAGGACAGCCGCTTGCGGCCCGTTACTGTGGCCCTTATGTGGTTGAGAAGAAGGTGGGGGATTTAGATTACCTGGTGGCCACTCCTGATCGGCGTAAGAGGGCTCAGCTTTGCCATGTAAATATGCTGAAGCCCTACTTCCGTAGAAAGAACCCAGAGGGTTGTTTTAGTTCTGCCAAGAAGGAGGCATCTTTAGTTTTATTTTTCTGCCGTGCAGAGGAGGCCACCGAGGTAATGGGTTCAGAACCTGTAATTCCCGCGGAGCATTGGGAGCAGAACAGTGCGCTGCTCCTTGAAGAAAAGTTGCAACACCTGGGAGAGGTGCAGAAGCAGGAGATGCATCGGCGGTTGGGAAGGTACCCTTCTGTCTTTGACAATGTCCCAGGCACAAGCCTGATTTCAACATGACATTGATGTGGGGGAGTCCACTCCAGTTAAGCTGGCTCCATATAGAGTGAATCCCCAGAAACAGCAGTTGGTGGAGAAGGAGTTGGAGTATATGTTGGAGCACGGCCTGATTAAGAGAACGTATAGCCAGTGGAGTTCGCCTATTATCCTTCAACCCAAACCTGACGGTAAGGTCAGGTTTTGCATTGACTTTAGGAAGGTCAATACACTTACCAAGGCCGACACCTACCCGTTGCCCCGGGTGGATGACTCAGTGGACCGTATTGGCGGGGCGACGTTTATCTCAAAGGTGGACCTGGTGAAGGGCTACTGGCAGGTTCCTCTCATGGACCGTGCTAAAGAGATAACTAGTTTTGTGGCTAATGGGGCAGTCTATCAGTGCCAGGTGATGCCCTATGGACTTAAAAATGTCCCAACCACGTTCCAACGTTCGATGGACCCGGTGGTGGATGGACTCCAGCACTGCGTCGTGTACATCGATGACGTGGTCATCTATGACACCTGTTGGTCGGACCACCTTGACAATGTGGAGGCACTGTTTGCACGACTCCAGGAGGCTGGGTTGGTGGTCAACCTGGACAAGTGTGACTTTGTTAAGGCTCGGGTCCAGTACTTGGGATATGTGGTGGGCCACGGCTACATCACTCCTCCCGAAGCCAAAGTGGAGGCGATCAGGCGGTTCCCCGCACCGACCTGTCGCCACGCTCTGCAGAGGTTCCTCGGGGTAGTGGGCTACTACCGCCGATTTGTGCCAGGGTATTCCACCTTGCTGGCACCTTTGACTGATCTCTTGCAAAAGGGGAAGAAGTGGGTGTGGAGTGAGGCGTGTGAGAGTGCCTTCTCCCAAGTAAAGGACCTCTTGTGCGGTCAGCCAGTTTTACGGGCTCCGGACTTCACCAGGCCTTTTGCTTTGGCGGTCGATGCTAGCCAGGCCGGGATGGGCGCAGTTCTCATGCAGCCCGACGAACACCAAGTGAATCACCCTGTCTGCTACTTCTCTAAGAAGTTTACTTCAGCCCAAAGGAACTACTCTGTTATTGAGCAAGAGTTACTGGCTATTCTTTCGGCTCTGCAGCACTTCGAAATCTATGTCCCGGCCTATGGTCCCCTAGTTACCATCTATTCTGACCATAGTCCTTTGCAATTTTTAGACAAGTTTAAATTTAAAAATGTGTGACTCACTCGGTGGAGTCTACTCTTGCAGGAGTATAACCTAGAGATTCGCCACATTAAGGGGGTAGACAATGTTCTGGCCGATTGTTTGTCGCGAGCCAGTGAATAACTCAGTCCGCTTAAAAATTTTTTAAAGGCCGTAAGACTTACAAAAATTTTTCCTTTAAGGGGGGGCGTGTTGCGGGCCCCACCCTACGGGAAGTGTTGGAGACGTGTCTACGTGACACGTCTGTGTGTTACGCCTTTCTGTCTGGAGACCACGTGTTGTCCAGCCAAGAGCTAGTGTGGCGGGAAGTGTATCTCAAGGTCACGTAGTCAGGCGTGGCGGGAGAGGGAGAGAGTGAGTTGCCAGCGAGTATTAAAGCGAGTCTTACTTCGTCTTTCACTTTAATTTCATATCTTCTCATTCTCCTAATTTTCCTGACTTTCCCTCTTTCTTCTTTGTGTTGCAAGGTATCTTATCTTGTAGAGCATTCTTTTCTGCATCCCCTCGTGTGGTTGTCATTGTTCTAGGTTGCTTAAGAGCGGAGCAATGATTTTGTGAAGACAAGAGTTTTGACTAGCCTCATTGTGAGAGAGAGAGAGAGAGATGGCGCGGTGTGGGGGTAACCCGGCGTGCTCATTGTACGACATGGCATCTCTGCCTGGGTAGCTGGGAGGCTCCCAGCTACCCAGGCAGAGATGCCTGGGTAGCTAAACTCCTCACGGCATCTCAGCTCCCAGTGGGAGCTGAGATGCCGTGAGGAGTTTAGTTACCCGCTAGCCGTCACCAAGAACACCTCGCGCTCTGAGCTCCCCACAAATTGGCATTATTTTGCATGTAACCTCCTCATATTTAAGGGAGTGGGTTATCTGATTGGCCTATTAGATAAGGGGTATATTTGTGTAGCTAGACAGTAAGGCCCTGTCTGTAGAGGAAACGGTTAGAAGCCAGAGCACTGAGACGAGTGTGGTGACAGTATCATTAACACCTAGCTAGCGGTGAACTCCACCTAGAATTTTGTCAGACTGTTCAGTCTCGGGGAAGTAGTTTCGGCGTTGTCTGCGTTTTGTCGGCGTTTTCTGCGTTTGTTGGCGTTGTCTGCGTTGTCGGCGTTGTCTGCGTTGTCTGCTTTGTCGGCGTTGTTTGCTTTTTTCGGCGTTGTCTTCGTTGTCCTCATTGAGAGAGAGAGAGGGTCTATCATCTGGGGCCTCTTGTGCGATAACACAGACGAGGAGTAATCCCGTCTTAGTGTTAATTAATTACGACTCATATAACGCACTGTACGGAGTCCCCTCGCAGGAGGCTACTTTGCAGGGTGTTATTAGAGTCGAGAGGAGTTATTATTCAACCAGAAGTGGGAGGAAAGACACCTTGTGGGCGGTATTCTGGTTGGAGCGATAACTCCTTGTCTAGGCACTGTAATCTTGTGCTCACAGTAAGTCTCTTTAGAATGTAAGGAGGAGAAGGTGGTTACTACTGGGAGATTCCTTGTTCTTTGGAGGGTTAAAAGAACTGGCGACCTCTTAACGTTAACGGGGTGGCTGTAGGTGCTGTGTTTGGGGGCTAAGAGTGCATAGGTTCCTTAACCAGGCACTTCTTGTTTAAAGCCTATTGTCCAGCCACCGGCGTGTGGCCCTCGGAGTGACTAGTCCTACGGGATAGTCGACTTTCCTTGTCCTTTGGTGGGTTAAAAGGACGTATAAACATCAGCACTACAGTTCGTACACGCCCGTAACGTGATTGTGACTGGGTTGTTCATAAGTGGACACCCGGCACTAGGGCATAAGAACCGTGTCCGTTACGGTGTGACCGTAACAATATATATATATATATATATATATATATATATATATATATATATATATATATATATATATATATATATATATATATATAAGTATATATATATATATATATACATATATATATATATATATATATATATATATATATATATACATATATATATATATATATATATATATATATATATATATATATATATATGTATATATATATATATATATATATATATATATATATATATATATATACATATATATGTATATATATATATATATATATATATATATATATATATATATATATATATATATATATATATATATATGTATATATATATATATATATATATATATATATATATATATATATATATATATATACATATATGTATATATATATATATATATATATATATATATATATATATATATATATATATATATATATATATATACACTTGGGTGATGGTGTGTTGAAGTTTGTGACTCCTGATGGGATGATCGGCCACGCGCGGCTCAAGTGAGCGTCATGTGGCGGGAGAAATAGTGTTCTGCTGTGGCCCAGCAGTGCTCTGTGACTCATGGTGTTTGGTCCTGATGGAAGGCCATCCAAGCAAATGACTCGTGTTAATTTATGACCCAAATGAGATCTGGTCCCACCTGCAACAATCCAATTAAGGAGGCTTGGAGGAACTTGTGAGGGGCCGGTCATTAACCCAGTGACTGGGAAATGAATTTCAGAAGTCAGTGGTTGTGTGTGTGTGTGTGTGTGTCAGCTTGTCTCACCAGCGACTGTTTGTGTGTGCGTTACTTTTTGTTCTCCACCAAATTAAGATAACATCGTCATATAAAATCTATGAAGCTTCCACCTCCATACAACACATTCGAGTTTCAATGGAGAAAGCCTCACCGTCTATTAGATATAATTTACAATATCTAGTAACTGAAGGCGCATCAAAATATATTTCAAGCTACTTAATAGTGAATGGGGAATGGTTGCATTAGGAATGTGTGGACCCAGAATGCAAGTGTCACAACTCGTGGATGAGTCAAGTCAATACATAAAAGCTATTTCATGACCGTAATATCAGCAGTGCTTCCACACGCATAAACAGGCCTCATAGCCTCAGCCTGCACACACCCAAACACTTGGCTTGTGGTTGTAGCTTGAAACTATTACCTCCACCAACTCCACTTGGAATGCCATCACAAAGTCCTTTAGTGACTCCAAGATTATACTATAATCTGAAAAATCAAACTCAGTTACATGATAACTCATGTAGATTTTAATTACTTACGAATATTGAAATCAAATCTGCCTTCCCAGTGATTTCCTGCCACCTTCATCACCCCTATAGATCTATATTTTTACGTGATGTAGGCCTGCACTGCATTACTGAAGAGGTGGTGGCGCAGTGGTTAGACGCGGTGCAGTGACAGTGATGTTAACATGCAACACATCCAGATTAATTTATATTTATTTCTTTGTCGATGGTGTTCATGCGTCACATTTAGTAGTTGATGAAATGGTTCGTCGCAGTGACAGCCTCATTACAAACAGGTGAACACTTACCAAGATCACACCTTTGTCTTACCTCGCTGTGCCTCAGGTAAAACGTGCTGGTGTCATGGGTGTCTGTAAGGTAATTCGATGCTTGCATTTTCCCCATGTTAGTGAATCAATGTATTCCTAATAGTGGTACATTACGTGACTGTAGTGTTGGCAACGATGCCAAACACTCAGTAGTCAAGCCACTTTGAGGTGCTCAGGACACCTCTGTAATGCATGTGTTAAATATTTATTTACAACAAATCCGCATCAAACTCGGTCATACATAAATATTTCATAGATTTATTATATTGCAGTTTCCTTTTTGGGGTGCAGATTTTCTGTTATCTGGCTGCGTAGTGGCTGAAGTAAGTGAATTGCAAACGATGCAAATATTTCCGCCAATAGCCTGCGTGCGTTGCCTTTTATTGCAGGCCACATACTTTGATTAAAAATGCTTTTGAAATATCCGACGCTACATCGCGATATAATATCTTGGAAAAGTGTGTGCAGTTTAATTACAGAACATGGGCTGCGGCAGATATTTTATTGTTGTTGCATTCCGTGTATGCAAACATGCCAGGCCCTCAAGCCTATAGGCACCAACACAGGTAGTCTAATCCGCCATAAATGCAAGGTGTATCGGCTGCCAAATATCGGAATACCACGCAACAACGGCTCGCAAATTATTCCCTGCCCTCCAGGCCAATACTACCCACGCCTCACAACCTCAACCCCCCCAACACATCCTCCCACCGCCGCACGCCCGCCCGCCCGCCCCAGCATGACTCTTGAACCTGGTGGTGTTGAAACAGTGCGGCGACCCCCAAAGTCTCATTGCGATTCTCATGATTGCTGAAATAAGTCGTAATATAAACGTTATACTTAATAGTTATGCATGTACAGTACAGGGGAAAGGAAAAGTAGTCCCCTAAAATTAGCTGATTGGAAGTTAGTACAATGTAATGCAGCACTGCCTTCACGACGGTATCCTGAACACCTTGTAAATTTAAACTACCTGTACTGTACTATGTCGTCATATTACTGGTATACAAGCAATGATCAAACACCCCCAGAACATACCTTGTGTACGCTGCGAAAGACACTGAACCATCTTTAACCTGTGAAAAATAATACCATCACTTAACCTATAACTACGTGTTTTAACGACTTAGTGGACCAGTGTTATGTTGTGCACTTGATTAAAAAAAAAAGTGTATCACGTGCACGGAGACAAAACAATGAAAGTCTCACAATAATAGAAGAAGTCAGATCACGAAACATGCAACATTATGCAACTCGCTATCCTGTGTATTTGTTCATCTGCTTTCAGGGGCTTCAGTTGACTTTACGAGGATAAGTAGGTAGGTGGCATCATCTTTCTCTCCCTCTCGTCTATCCTCTCCCTCTTCCCTTCCCTCCCTCCGTCCCTCCCTCCATCCCCCCCTCCATTCCTCCCTCCCTCCCTCCCTCCCTCCCTCCCTCCCTCCCTGCCTCCTTTCCTGCCTCCCTCCCTTCCAGCAGCAACTAGAGTGACTCCCGCAAGAGCTTAGGATATGAAAACTTGGTGTAATTAGACTTGTCTGGCGGATCCGGGCTGGCGCGAGACTAGGCTGAATCCCTGTGTGCGTATGTGTGTGTGTGTGTGTGTGTGTGTGTGTGTGTGTGTGTGTGTGTTGGGAGGGCGTGGGGGGGGGGGGAAGGGGGTGGCTCAGGAAGACCCTCGAGACTTAATAAACTTGAGACAGTAAAGTAATCGTGAATGCAGTGTTGTGAGGTCTGTGCTGTTTTAATGTATTCAGTTTTGGATATCAAATTGTATGTTATTATTATTATGCATACAGTGTCGTGTTAGGCTCGCCGTGATAGCTGGCTCCAGTGTAATGTATGTTGAAATGCGTTTCAGATGTAATGTAAGGTTTTCCTATGAGCGTGGCAGTAGAATAATGAAAATAGCAAAGAAACAATCAGATTATTAAGTAAAAAAGTCAATTAATGAATTAAATTGGTAAAAAGGATTAAACAATAGTTATGAAGGAAGATAAAAATACTTCTACAAAAGTTGCTTTAATTCTCTGAAGAGTAGCTATAGTAAGACATTTAAGTATAAGTGTGAAGTATTGAAGTAGTTCAGTGAGTGACGGTAAAAGTACAAGATGAAATATAGAGTAGTATGACCTACTTAGCAGTAAAAATAAAGAAGTAGCGAGGTCAAGCTGAGTGTTGAGCGCGAATCGAGCACCATCGTGAACAGGGAACATTATTTTTTGTACCATCGATCCAAAAAGTATCTGAAAAATGGGGTGCGATGGCTCTCATACTGAACAAGATCACCCTTGTTCTTTAGACACTGTTGGGTTGGTATGCCTGAGTAGGCGTTGATGCCGGATCTGGTTATGATATCGGTAGTGTATATTTACAAGTGTTTCTTTCTATATAGCTATCATTTCTACTGTAAAGTTTCTTATATTCCAATTGATTTGAAAGCTGTATAATCATCATATATGTTGTTCGATATGGATCGCAGTATCAACGACTTGGTAGATGTGTCACAATGGCATTGATATCAAACACTGTTCACACTCGCTTACCAAGTGAACAGTGTGTCACTGATTGGGTTTGTAATATGACAGACTTCCAGGATAATATTAAAGTTTTTTTCTATAATAAAGAAGCTGCAATCTTAATTGGTTATCAAATGTTGTAATCTTAAAAGGAAACGCCCTTCATGAAGATGCTTTATGGTGGATCAGATCTGATTTTCGAAGTTTCGAAATGCATGTGACACTTTATCATAATTGATTTCGAGACTGGTGTGTCATGATCATATCATCACCATGCAGACGACACAGAATACGCAACAAGAGATTATTACCCAATGCAGTGAAGGTTACGCAGGACAGAAATCTCAAGGCAAACTGGCGTCTCCTACAATAATAGGAATGTGCGTTTCGGTTCTGCATTAGTCGGTTTAATCGGAACTTGAGTTTTAGTGATTCCTACTCGGTTTATTCCTGTAATTCATTAATCCTTTTGTGTGTATAGAGCTGATAAGGATCATATAAGCTTGCTAGTCTAAATAAGGTGTTTTGAGTTTATTGGTCTGAAGAGGAGGGCCTTTGAAT
>JAXIVD010000896.1:65000-72500 GCA_036785275.1 Cancer borealis | reverse complement strand
GACCGCTGTGTGTAGGGCTGGTAATGGCAGTCGTTGGAAGGTGGTGTGTTTGGGAACAATTGTGACCGCAGTGTGTAGGGCTGGTAATGGCAGTCATTGGAAGGTGGTGTGTTTGGGAACAATTGTGACCGCTGTGTGTAGGGCTGGTAATGGCAGTCATTGGAAGGTGGTGTGTTTGGGAACAATTGTGACCGCTGTGTGTAGGGCTGGTAATGGCAGTCATTGGAAGGTGGTGTGTTTGGGAACAATTGTGACCGCTGTGTGTAGGGCTGGTAATGGCAGTCATTGGAAGGTGGTGTGTTTGGGAACGACTGTGACCGAAGTGTGTAGGGCTGGTAATGGCAGTCATTGGAAGGTGGTGTGTTTGGGAACAATTGTGACCGCTGTGTGTAGGGCTGGTAATGGCAGTCATTGGAAGGTGGTGTGTTTGGGAACAACTGTGACCGCTGTGTGTGCGGCTGGTAATGGCAGTCATTGGAAGGTGGTGTGTTTGGGAACAACTGTGACCGCTGTGTGTGTGGCTGGTAATGGCAGTCATTGGAAGGTGGTGTGTTTAGGAACAACTGTGACCGCTGTGTGTGCGGCTGGTAATGGCAGTCGTTGGAAGGTGGTGTGTTTGGGAACAATTGTGACCGCTGTGTGTAGGGCTGGTAATGGCAGTCATTGGAAGGTGGTGTGTTTGGGAACAATTGTGACCGCTGTGTGTAGGGCTGGTAATGGCAGTCATTGGAAGGTGGTGTGTTTGGGAATAACTGTGACCGCTGTGTGTAGGGCTGGTAATGGCAGTCGTTGGAAGGTGGTGTGTTTGGGAACAATTGTGACCGCAGTGTGTAGGGCTGGTAATGGCAGTCATTGGAAGGTGGTGTGTTTGGGAACAATTGTGACCGCTGTGTGTGTGGCTGGTAATGGCAGACATTGGAAGGTGGTGTGTTTGGGAACAATTGTGACCGCTGTGTGTAGGGCTGGGAATGGCAGTCATTGGAAGGTGGTGTGTTTGGGAACAATTGTGACCGCTGTGTGTAGGGCTGGTAATGGCAGTCATTGGAAGGTGGTGTGTTTGGGAACAATTGTGACCGCTGTGTGTAGGGCTGGTAATGGCAGTCATTGGAAAGTGGTGTGTTTGGGAACAACTGTGACCGAAGTGTGTAGGGCTGGTAATGGCAGTCATTGGAAGGTGGTGTGTTTGGGAACAATTGTGACCGCTGTGTGTAGGGCTGGTAATGGCAGTCATTGGAAGGTGGTGTGTTTGGGAACAACTGTGACCGTTGTGTGTGCGGCTGGTAATGGCAGTCATTGGAAGGTGGTGTGTTTGGGAACAACTGTGACCGCTGTGTTTGTGGCTGGTAATGGCAGTCATTGGAAGGTGGTGTGTTTGGGAACAATTGTGACCGCTGTGTGTGCGGCTGGTAATGGCAGTCGTTGGAAGGTGGTGTGTTTGGGAACAATTGTGACCGCTGTGTGTAGGGCTGGTAATGGCAGTCGTTGGAAGGTGGTGTGTTTGGGAACAATTGTGACCGCTGTGTGTAGGGCTGGTAATGGCAGTCATTGGAAGGTGGTGTGTTTGGGAACAACTGTGACCGCTGTGTGTGCGGCTGGTAATGGCAGCCATTGGAAGATGGTGTGTTTGGGAACAACTGTGACCGCTGTGTGTAGGGCTGGTAATGGCAGTCGTTGGAAGGTGGTGTGTTTGGGAACAATTGTGACCGCTGTGTGTAGTGCTGATAATGGCAGTCATTGGAAGGTGGTGTGTTTGGGAACAATTGTGACCGCTATGTGTAGGGTTGGTAATGGCAGTCATTGGAAGGTGGTGTGTTTGGGAACAATTGTGACCGCTGTGTGTAGGGCTGGTAATGGCAGTCATTGGAAGGTGGTGTGTTTGGGAACAACTGTGACCGCTGTGTGTAGGGCTGGTAATGGCAGTCATTGGAAGGTGGTGTGTTTGGGAACAATTGTGACCGCTGTGTGTAGGGCTGGTAATGGCAGTCGTTGGAAGGTGGTGTGTTTGGGAACAATTGTGACCGCTGTGTGTAGGGCTTGTAATGGCAGTCATTGGAAGGTGGTGTGTTTGGAAAGAATTGTGACCGCTGTGTGTAGGGCTGGTAATGGCAGTCATTGGAAGATGGTGTGTTTGGGAACAATTGTGACCGCTGTGTGTAGGGCTGGTAATGGCAGTCATTGGAAGGTGGTGTGTTTGGGAACAATTGTGACCGCTGTGTGTAGGGCTGGTAATGGCAGTCATTGGAAGGTGGTGTGTTTGGGAACAACTGTGACCGCTGTATGTAGGGCTGGTAATGGCAGTCGTTGGAAGGTGGTGTGTTTGGGAACAAATGTGACCGCTGTGTGTAGGGCTGGTAATGGCAGTCGTTGGAAGGTGGTGTGTTTGGGAACAACTGTGACCGCTGTGTGTAGGGCTGGTAATGGCAGTCGTTGGAAGGTGGTGTGTTTGGGAATAACTGTGACCGCTGTGTGTAGGGCTGGTAATGGCAGTCATTGGAAGGTGGTGTGTTTGGGAACAACTGTGACCGCTGTGTGTAGGGCTGGTAATGGCAGTCGTTGGAAGATGGTGTGTTTGGGAACAATTGTGACCGCTGTGTGTATGGCTGGTAATGGCAGTCGTTGGAAGATGGTGTGTTTGGGAACAACTGTGACCGCTGTGTGTAGGGCTGGTAATGGCAGTCGTTGGAAGGTGGTGTGTTTGGGAACAACTGTGACCGCTGTGTGTAGGGCTGGTAATGGCAGTCATTGGAAGGTGGTGTGTTTGGGAACAATTGTGACCGCTGTGTGTAGGGCTGGTAATGGCAGTCATTGGAAGGTGGTGTGTTTGGGAACAATTGTGACCGCTGTGTGTAGGGCTGGTAATGGCAGTCATTGGAAGGTGGTGTGTTTGGGAACAACTGTGACCGCTGTGTGTAGGGCTGGTAATGGCAGTCATTGGAAGGTGGTGTGTTTGGGAACAATTGTGACCGCTGTGTGTAGGGCTGGTAATGGCAGTCATTGGAAGGTGGTGTGTTTGGAAACAATTGTGACCGCTGTGTGTGTGGCTGGTAATGGCAGTCATTGGAAGGTGGTGTTTTTGGGAACAACTGTGACCGCTGTCTGTGCGGCTGGTAATGGCAGTCATTGGTAGGTGGTGTGTTTGGGAACAACTGTGACCGCTGTGTGTAGGGCTGGTAATGGCAGTCATTGGAAGGTGGTGTGTTTGGGAACAACTGTGACCGCTGTGTGTGCGGCTGGTAATGGCAGTCATTGGAAGATGGTGTGTTTGGGAACAATTGTGACCGTTGTGTGTAGGGCTGGTAATGGCAGTCATTGGAAGGTGGTGTGTTTGGGAACAATTGTGACCGCTGTGTGTAGGGCTGGTAATGGCAGTCATTGGAAGGTGGTGTGTTTGGGAACAACTGTGACCGCTGTGTGTGCGGCTGGTAATGGCAGTCGTTGGAAGGTGGTGTGTTTGGGAACAATTGTGACCGCTTTGTGTGCGGCTGGTAATGGCAGTCATTGGATTGGAAGGTGGTGTGTTTGGGAACAACTGTGACCGCTGTGTGTGCGGCTGGTAATGGCAGTCATTGGAAGGTGGTGTGTTTGGGAACAACTGTGACCGCTGTGTGTGCGGCTGGTAATGGCAGTCATTGGAAGGTGGTGTGTTTGGGAACAACTGTGACCGCTGTGTGTAGGGCTGGTAATGGCAGTCGTTGGAAGGTGGTGTGTTTGGGAACAACTGTGACCGCTGTGTGTAGGGCTGGTAATGGCAGTCGTTGGAAGGTGGTGTGTTTGGGAACAATTGTGACCGCTGTGTGTAGGGCTGGTAATGGCAGTCGTTGGAAGGTGGTGTGTTTGGGAACAATTGTGACCGCTGTGTGTGCGGCTGGTAATGGCAGTCATTGGAAGATGGTGTGTTTGGGAACAACTGTGACCGCTGTGTGTGCGGCTGGTAATGGCAGTCGTTGGAAGGTGGTGTGTGTGGAAACAATTGTGACCGCTGTGTGTAGGGCTGGTAATGGCAGTCGTTGGAAGGTGGTGTGTTTGGGAACAACTGTGACCGCTGTGTGTAGGGCTGGTAATGGCAGTCATTGGAAGGTGGTGTGTTTGGGAATAATTGTGACCGCTGTGTGTAGGGCTGGTAATGGCAGTCGTTGGAAGGTGGTGTGTTTGGAAACAACTGTGACCGCTGTGTGTATGGCTGGTAATGGCAGTCGTTGGAAGGTGGTGTGTTTGGGAACAATTGTGACCGCTGTGTGTAGGGCTGGTAATGGCAGTCATTGGAAGGTGGTGTGTTTGGGAAGAATTGTGACCACTGTGTGTGTGGCTGGTAATGGCAGTCATTGGAAGGTGGTGTGTTTGCGAACAATTGTGACCGCTGTGTGTGTGGCTGGTAATGGCAGTCATTGGAAGGTGGTGTGTTTGGGAACAATTGTGACCGCTGTGTGTAGGGCTGGTAATGGCAGTCATTGGAAGGTGGTGTGTTTGGGAACAATTGTGACCGCTGTGTGTAGGGCTGGTAATGGCAGTCATTGGAAGGTGGTGTGTTTGGGAACAATTGTGACCGCTGTGTGTGCAGCTGGTAATGGCAGTCATTGGAAGGTGGTGTGTTTGGGAACAATTGTGACCGCTGTGTGTGCAGCTGGTAATGGCAGTCATTGGAAGGTGGTGTGTTTGGGAACAATTGTGACCGCTGTGTGTAGGGCTGGTAATGGCAGTCGTTGGAAGGTGGTGTGTTTGGGAACAATTGTGACCGCTGTGTGTGCGGCTGGTAATGGCAGTCATTGAAAGGTGGTGTGTTTGGGAACAACTGTGACCGCTGTGTGTAGGGCTGGTAATGGGAGTCGTTGGAAGGTGGTGTGTTTGGGAACAACTGTGACCGCTGTGTGTAGGGCTGGTAATGGCAGTCATTGGAAGGTGGTGTGTTTGGGAACAATTGTGACCGCTGTGTGTAGGGCTGGTAATGGCAGTCATTGGAAGGTGGTGTGTTTGGGAACAATTGTGACCGCTGTGTGTAGGGCTGGTAATGGCAGTCATTGGAAGGTGGTGTGCTTGGGAACAATTGTGACCGCTGTGTGTGTGGCTGGTAATGGCAGTCATTGGAAGATGGTGTGTTTGGGAACAATTGTGACCGCTGTGTGTGCGGCTGGTAATGGCAGTCATTGGAAGGTGGTGTGTTTGGGAACAATTGTGACCGCTGTGTGTAGGGCTGGTAATGGCAGTCGTTGGAAGATGGTGTGTTTGGGAACAATTGTGACCGCTGTGTGTAGGGCTGGTAATGGCAGTCATTGGAAGATGGTGTGTTTGGGAACAATTGTGACCGCTGTGTGTGCGGCTGGTAATGGCAGTCATTGGAAGGTGGTGTGTTTGGGAACAATTGTGACCGCTGTGTGTAGGGCTGGTAATGGCAGTCGTTGGAAGATGGTGTCTTTCACTTGTATTTCACTCTATGTAAGGTTCATTGGATCAACTGCCTACAAACTGCAGTTTTAATTAATAGAAATACAAGGTACCTCACCTCAGCTCGCCTCGCCTCGCTTCGCCTCCCCTAGCCTCGCCTCGCCTCGCCTCGCCTCGCCTCGCCTCGCCTCGCCTCGCCTCGCCTCGCCTCGTTACGTGATGGTTCTTACATAATTGCACACATAGTCAGAATTTCATGCTTTAAAACATTTTGCGAACCTCGTATGTGCTGGTGTTAAGTGTAGCGAGTCGCCCTTGAGTCACGTCAATATCTCACACCCAACCTTTACCTGTTCCGGCCTTGTTCCTCGTTTTAGTATGACCTTCTTTCACTTCTCCTTTTCCTCCTTTGATACACTCTTGGCAGGTATTTTTAGCTGTCAAGTCCTTGTTGGTTGCTCGCTTGACTGACTTCACCTTGATGTCCTTTGTACTTGTTGCTGATTGCACACGTAGGTAACATCCCGTGCAAGGCTGCGTGATATGATGCTTCTATGGTTATATATGTGGTTGTCAGGGAGCACGTGCCGACACTCAGCTGGGGCGAACGTAGTACAACGTAACGCAACACTATACACGACTCTCTCTTTTTTTTTCTCTCTCTCACCTCATCTAGTCATTAATTTTCAGCATTAATATAATTAGTAAGGCACTTTTTCCATAATTGACGGGAATTTTCCTTTGCAGTCCTGCCATTTGTGTTCCCATGCTTACCTTTTTCTTTTGTCTCGCCTTTCTCTTCTACTTTCTCTTCCTCTTTCCGTGCCTCCTCCTCCTCCTCCTCCTCCTCCTCCTCCTCCTCCTCCTCCTCCTCCTCCTCCTCCTCCTCCTCCTTACATTCTGTTCTGCCTACACTTTAGTTATGATCTGTAGATACAGGAATGTGTTCAAGCAAGTCACGCCGTTATAAACCAATATGTTTTATGTTACTAGTTTCCTATGTTACTATTTTCCTATTTAGTCATCATCCTCTCCTTCCTCACTGGCCTCGACCCCATCCAACTCCTCGTCCTCGTTTTCCTCAGTCCCCCTCGTCATCGATCTTCACCTCGTCCTCGTCATTCTCCTCTTCCTCCTCCTCGCAGTCATAATCGTAAAGGCTTCAAAACTTCCTCTCTTTGGCGCCTCGAGATAAGAGTCGCCCAATTGGCATAGACATTATTAATAAAGAAAATCAATTACTATGCCTCCAGAAAGTTTTTTGTAAGAGAAAGTTTAAAAGTTTGAATTTCACGCCCCCTTCCCCTTCCCCTTCCCCCCTCCCTCTCCCTCTCCCTCCCCTCCCACCATCCAATAGATTATTCAGTCGGTGTTGCGTTAAGAGTTTTGTGATTAACCTGAACTGAAGGGGAGAAAACTAAAGACAAAAAAGAGGAGGGGTGAGAGGAGGAACGGAGGGTGAGGGTATGAGGAGGAAGGAGGAAGAGGAAGAGGAGGAGGAGCGTGGTGGGCCGCTGACAATAGCTGTGTTGACATGACTAAATTAGCTCATTATTAAATCATGAAGGAGCTGCGCAGAAGACTGAGAAGGAGGCTCATTCTTGCCCGGCTTATCATCATTATCATCATTATTATCCTTCCTTTTTTTTTTTTCTTCTTTTTGGAAGGGATGGACGGACGGAAGGAGAGGAGGAGACAATGTTTGTTTTCACACACACACACACACACACACACGCACACGCACACGCACACACACACACACACACACACACACACACACACACACACACACTGGGATTTTGACTTCATGTCTTTAATGTCTTCGAGTGAAATATTACCTCATTACTCAACCTCCTTACCGGCTCAGTGTCCTCTTCTTCCTCCTCCTCCTTCTCCTCCTCTTCCTCTTCCTCCTCTCTTTATCCTCCTTATTTTTCTCATATCCTCCTTTTCCTCTTCATTGTCCTCCTACTTCCCTCTCTTTTCTGTTCTCCTCCTCCTCCTCCTCCTCCTCCTCCTCCTCCTCCTCCTCCTCCTCTCTGACATTCCATTGTCGATTCCCGTCCATTAACCCTAGCTTTTTCATCCATTTTAAATTTCTTCTTCTACTCCAACCCCCAT
>JAXIVD010000896.1:47500-57500 GCA_036785275.1 Cancer borealis | reverse complement strand
GCGAAGGTCGTTAAAACTTCACTTCCCTAACTTTTTTTTAGCAGACTTATATATTTATTTATTTTATTTTTTCAAGCTTCCAAATTGCAGTAGATTTATTAGGCAAGCAGTGGGCGGGTGGGTGGGCGTAGTGCATCGCCTGCCCTCTGGTGGCGTACGTGTGCACCGACCTCACTAGGATGCGTTTTGCGGGGAAAAGTAGAAATGGTTTGATTTTTTTATATAATATTTGCTGAGTAACATGTTCTATTGATGCCCGCGAGGCTCATCCAGTTAATAGGTAAACGTTGGTGAAACTACAAGAAAAATATTTATATATGATGAAAATATTGACTTCATATTTTAGTGTAACAAAGTACCTGTATATTTACTTTTTTTATGTATAATTCAAGCAAGTTTCTGACATTTCAATTTAACAAGGTAATTGTGATGTAAATGTTAGAAATTGGTATATATTCATGCAAAAATAAAAATAAAAATATTATTTCTTTGGGTATATGTTTTGAACTCCATAACAGACTTTCCCAACTGTGAAAGAAAGACTTGTTGTTTATTTGTCCCCCCCCCACCCCCCTATCCCCCTTTTATCGTTCCTTTAGGATAAGAGTTACCAAGCTGTGACGCGCCAAATGACCTTACATATTACAGTTCACAGCATAATGGGAAAAAAACATGCACGGAAATAATTATGATTGTTATACTCTCTCTCTCTCTCTCTCTCTCTCTCTCTCTCTCTCTCTCTCTCTCTCTCTCTCTCTCTCTCTCTCTCTCTCTCTCTCTCTCGCTCTCGCTCTTGCCCTCTCTCCTTGTATGTTTTCCACTCATTAATGATCGCCTGGAGACATGAAACAGACTCAGACTTGGAGCAGAATTTGAAAAGCTTGCCTCGCCGTGTTTGTTAGTCTTGTCATGTCTTGCTGCACTGACAAGAGCATGCGTCTGGCAATCACCAATATCAAGCCTCGTATTGACAAATTGTGCAACACCAACCCACACAGTCTGCCTATCTACCTATCTACCCATCCATCCATCTATCTACCCATCCATCTACCCATTCATTCCCTCAGGCATGTTTTGTTGAAGAATATGATTATTATTCAAATCGTTGTTTTCTTTTCTTTCCCTTTGTCAATATTACCTGTTGATGTTATTACTGTAATGTGTTTGTATTCTGTGCGAGGTTTTTTTTTTTTTTTTCTTTTGCGAAACAATGATATGAAAACATTGACAGGGAAATCGGCTTTATATCTAAATTCATTACTTCCTCAAAAGAATGAAGGACTTAAGTTGAGGTTTATCTGAGGTTTATCCTACATGTGTTTCCTTGCTATGAGAGTGAGAGAGAGAGAGAGAGAGAGAGAGAGAGAGAGAGAGAGAGAGAGAGAGAGAGAGAGAGAGAGAGAGAGAGAGATTGAGAGAGAGAGAGAGAAGTGTGTGTGTGTGTGTGTGTGTATGTGTGTGTGTGTGTGTGTGTGTGTGTGTGTGTGTGTGTGTGTGTGTGTGTGTGTTGTGTGCTTGTGCGCTTGTGTGTGTGTGTGTGTGTGTGTGTGTGTGTGTGTGTTGTGTGGTTGTGTGGTTGTGTGGTTGTGTGGTGTGTGGATGTGTGGTGTGTGGATGTGTGTGTGTGGATGTGTGTGTGTGTGTGTGTGTGTGTGTGTGTGTGTGTGTGTGTGTGTGCGCGCGCGCGTGTGCGTGTGCGTGTGCGCATGTATACTTGCTACGAATAATATTGCGTGCAGCATATCAAGAAACATTTTAGCTGTGTCCTGCAGGATGTGAGTCTAGTATATTTACCGCCTGAGAGATGCTCGCGTACTCTCCTCAAATAATTCAATTCGTAATGGAGTCGTATCTGTATGTAATCCCTTGTGTAATCTGCAAGTAAATACACCAATTTGTAATGATAATGTCCTCAGCCAGGGTACGAAACCTTTATGATGAATGAAACAGTTATCCTGAAGGAGAGGCACCTTCCTGTGTGTACCGAGCACCTACAGCCTCGGGCTCGTGTGTCCCGCCAGCTGGGCCGTGCCGCGACTGTCTGCGTTAAGTGTCATTCTAGGAATATTTTCTGGGCAATGGCTTGTGTAGTAGAAGGAGTGGCGCCTGGTCGTCATCCTGACCAAGTACTCACTTCCCTCCACACACACAGCAGGACATTCAGGACTCGTTGAGTGTACATTTTAATGTTGCAGATTCACTTGACGCAAAGAAAACAGTTTGGTGCGGCAGCTTTGAGCGCGAGGCAAGTATTCCACTTGAGTGTCATTTACATAATCTTATGGAAACTAAACAGCTTACGCTAGATTTCTATAAAGTATTTTTTTACTGGCTATGTTTACCAAGTAGATAAAGCAAGATTTTTTGTGAAGCTTCTCTTTAGGTTATTAACATGTATCAAAATTGGTTGATTTTCACAATCGCAGAAAAAGGCATATTTTCCTTTTCTCATCTACTGCTAACACTTCCAAAGGATGTGTTTCTCCTTTATAAAAACACTTTCTCCCCCACATCCTAATGAAAATGTGGTGAAGGGTTCCCGCAGCCACGGAGCAACTTTCAAATAACTTAACATTCATTCAAGAAAGAAAAATATGTGTGTGTTGTCGGCCGCAGCAACTCCCTTGACGGAGGGTTGGCAGGCCCTTTGTGAGGCCTTTGTCTGTCGCCAAGAAATGTTCTCATCCCGGCTGAGTCACATCCCCAGATTGTTTAATCAATGCACAGATGATGATTATGAGCATTGTTTATCGCGGGGCAGCCAGTTCAGCGCCACTGTTCGTGTTTAAATTCGCGTTCAAGGAAGAAGACTGACGCGTCGGCAGTGTTTGCCTCGCCTCGGATGCTATGCCGTGTAAATACGGGCTGGGACCAACGACACAAGTAACATACGTGAGTCAATATTAATTTGGAACCAAGAGCGTGCGAGATGAAGTGTTTCAACCCTCAAAGCTTCGTAATGAAAGTTGCCTCGTGGTCGAAATATAAAATGATGGTACACTTTTTAGAGGAAGACATGCATCATGAATTAAGGATCCAAACGTGGTACGAAAGTTTACATATACAACTAATTCCTTTCTACTTTTTTTTTTTGGTCCATATGAATGTAATTTGTGATTTTTTAAACTAACTGCAAACAAAAAATATTCATCCATATTTTCCTGAACCACAAATTATTTCCATAAAGACCTAACTTCCGCCACTGCTTAACAGACACAGTTACTCAAGATGATTTGTACCGCGGAGGAGCTGCATGAACAGTTACGTCGAGTTTCCTATGCACAGCTGAACCTTCAAGTGGCTTCAGTGACGTCTTTGTCCATGCAGTGAGAAGGGGAGGAGGGTGGCGGGCGAGGAGGCGGCAGTTCAGTTGTAGACGACCCAATAGACAGCGTTGAAGGCGAGAAAGCCACCTGGATAGAGTATACGGAAGCAGCGGTCCAGCCAGAGCGCGGCCACCTGACCCCTGCTGCTGGCGTGGTCGTCGGTGAGGTCTGGCTGTTAAGGAGAAGGAAGAGGAAGAAGAGGTAGTTATCTCTTGTTCGGGTTAACGGAGCATCTGTTTCTAGTTGAGAGGGTTCAAGGGAAGGGTATGTTACCTTTCGTGATGACACACACACACACACACACACACACACACACACACACACACACACACACACACACACACACACACACACACACACACACACAAATACACACACACACACAAATACACACACACACGCACACACCCACACACGCACACACGCACACACACACACACACACACACACACACACACACACACACACACACACACGAGGCATCTGGGGATCTGCATGGAGCGTGAAATCCTATACTATTATATGATATACCTTTTGGTCACCAACCTCAAGAGCAAAAGAGTTGCGTTTCGGGGAAAGTGACTGCCTGCCCTTGGTCGGGAAGTGACCCAGCACGTCCACCACCACACTCTCCACCGCCGCCACGAAGATGAACGCCAGGCAGGTCCCCGTGAACACCTCAATAGCCTGCAGGAGGAAGCAAGCGATAACCACTCACCGTAAACTATCACCGGGAGACACTTGACATCCATTGCTTTTATCTTTATCTTACCACCACACGCATAAATTAAGTGAAGTGGCAGATCACATGGTAAAGGAGAAAAAAAAAAAAAAAAAAGAGGCAAGTTGATTGGTGTGGATGGTATTTTTCTTAATTTTCGATGTGGGGCAATTCCCAAAAGGGCAATTTGCAACACCAGGCCAGATGAGGGTGTCGGCGCCCGCTCCTGATGTACTGCTTCTCGTGGGCAACATTACGCCGAGTGACAAACTGAAATTGTCTGCAGTATACCTTCCAACTATTTATTTCGTGGCGCGGGGGCGGTAAACCACACGACTGGGGTGCACGAAGAGGGGAGGGGAGGGCTGCCCAACCTCCCCACCACCACCACCACCACCCCCACCACCATCCCAAACGCCACCACCTCAGCGAACCCACAGATTGGCTGGTGGTCGTTTCATCCTGCGTTTGCTTGCTTTAGGTCGTGCTCGCAGTCGGACTTCACTCACTCAAAAAACACATCCTCAGCAATATTTATTCTGATAGGGATTGTGAGATCGTTTCGTTGCGTCGTTCGTCATCTCTAAAAATTAATCAATTCGAAACTTGGATCATATTCTATATTTTTTAATTATAGATAAGCTTCCCTCGTTATCGTAGCAAACACTACAAATTATTACATGAAAGTTAGATTATATGATGGACTTTTTTTTTCTTTTTCAGGTTTGATGGCTAATTGTGAAAAAAAAAACGGCGAGTACACACGAGGAAGTTCATACATCGGATGGCTAGTCGGGACGAGCGTAGCATCAAGGATAAGTTTTAATTCCCACACAGGGTTTGCAAGGACAGCAGGAAGGTGAAAATGTACCAGACTTTGGTGCAGAGTTTTAAAGAGACTGGAGGTGCCCCGTGAGACTGTGAATGTGTTGGTTAGTGCAGCAATCTCAGGACGCTCATCAGATTCACTCTAGAGGACTTCACTGAAATGGTTCACACATTCGTTCAGTGTCTCCCCGTTTCAAGACATCTCCAATCCTTTCCAATCTCGTTAAAACTTGGGCGTCTGGCTAACACTGTTTTGCAGGATGGCTTACTGACAAACTTCATCAGATACAGTATTGTTGAACCATTTGATGAGGTATTTTTGCTCAGATTAAACTGTTAATTCCTAAAACTGACAATAACTTTATCAATTACTTTACCACATACGAAACATACTTAATATTCTAACCAAATAGTTGTCAGTAAATAGCATTAACCGTTAAAATTGTTCAGATTTCTTTGGTACTTTCTGTGAACTCGAAGGATTCCAACTTACAATACTGTCCAGATGCGTTACCTACACAGAAAACGATCCTTGTGTCGCCTGTCATGTGTGTGTGTATGTGTGACGGACGTCCCCAGCCAGGCCTTTGGTCTTGTAGGTTGAAGAGTGAGGTAGAAATGTGTTCTTACAGCCACTTGATAGTTCATGCATGTACTGAGAGCTAGAGAGATGCACAACACAGTCATTGTTGATCGTGTACGACAATGGTGTGCCTCGCAGGTGACGGTGTAAACTTGCAAAACATTTTAGTGTTTGAGACTATTAACATGATTACCGAGATGAACCAGAAAAACTCAAAGGGTTTTATTTAGGGTATAAACGAGTGTTTGAAGACTAGCCGTTTCTAAATGTTTTTTAATTTACATAATAAAGAGACTGGACAAGAGCTACAAATAACCATTGATCTGCCAGAATGAATCTACGAATCTATGAATTTACAGGGTCTGGCGACAAGCGGGATTTTTTTTTTATACTTAATTTATTTTTCCCTTAGCCAATACCCTTTTAATGGAAAAAAAAATCATATTAGTATACTTAGTCCAAAAGACTGAGTGAAGGAAAGCAAGGGGATGCACGTCATACCTGAGGATGTAATGATTCTAACTACGTACAGTCGATCGATTCTACCAAGAGTATGTCGTAGCCAGGATGGGAAGGATGGCTGCAGCGTAGGATTCATCGTAGGAGATCAAGGATGTTTGGTATTAGACATGGAATATTAAGAGGCCTTGGTAGGAGACGTGGTGGTGGGAGGTGGAAGTTAATAGGATTTACTGGTTTCCCAAACAATTGGTGTTTTCCTGCGTGATTCAGTTTGACATTTCCCGTTGTGTCGCACGATCTGGTGACGGTAATTGACACGATCCGTTTTCAGAATACATAAATGAAAACGCGCTTCATTCAACACAACATAACCTCTGCCATAGTTCTCTTCCCACTCTCTGTATTATTTATTTTCATATATAATGTCGATTGAAAAAAGCTGATTGAAAAAATATATATATAAAAAATTCATCATTCGAATCACATTTTTTTTCCCAACTCGAGTGGCACTTAAAGAAAATAATTAAAGAAAAAATGTTTGTAGTAGCGAACAATTCTCTCTACTCGAATGAAAGAAAAAAATAAAGCCTTAGTGCTACTGAAGGTGCATTGAGGGAGAAAAGGCGAGGGGAGGCGTGGGTCGGGGTTAGGAAAATGAGGTGTGGGTTGTTGGGGTGAGTTAGTAGGGATATGGGTCAAGGGTGTAGTGAGTCATGGGTGTTGGGGTGATGCTTACCATTGTGTCGTGGGCGGGAGGCACCTTCCTGTACGTACTCTCATGGAAGATGGCAGCCGTGACGAGGGACAACATGCAGATCATAACACGGGCGCACACACCTGCAGGGGAGGAACACGTGCTCACTGAGGGGCAGGAACCTCCGGCCGGGGATGTGCCTTAACTGACTGATTGAGGGTTTTGAGTGATAGATAGGGAAGAAAAATCTTAGAAAATTATATATGATGATAAGTGTTCAGGTGTATGCGGTCGTTTGTACACACATCACGACATTGTGTAAAGGGAAGCACAGGTTATTAGTATTTTTTGTTGATTAAGTGAAATGTTGCACTACAAATTTTAAACACACACACACACACACACACACACACACACACACACACACACACACACACACACACACACACACACACACACACACAAACACACACACACACACACACAAACACACACACACACACACACACACACACACACACACACACACACACACACACACACACAAACACACACACACACACACACACAAACACACACACACACACACACACACACACACTACCAGCTTGTCAAAAGGAAAAAATTAATGACAGAATATGGAAAACGTAAAAACAACAGTGAGAGATTGATCTGTAAAGTAGTAGTAGTAGTAGTAGTGGTGGTAGTAGTAGTAGTAGTAGTAGTAGTAGTAGTAATAGTAGTAGTAGTAGTAGTAGTAGTGGTGGTAGTAGTAATAGTAGTAGTAGTAGTAGTAGTAGTAATAGTAGTAGTAGTAGTAGTAGTAGTAGTAGTAGTAGTAGTAGTGGTGGTAGTAGTAATAGTAGTAGTAGTAGTAGTAGTAGTAATAGTAGTAGTAGTAGTAGTAGTAGTAGTAGTAGTAGTAGTAGTAATAGTAGTAGTAGTAGTAGTAGTAGTAGTAGTAGTAGTAGTAGTAGTAGTAGTAATAGTAGTAGTAGTAGTAGTAGTAGTGGTGGTAGTAGCAATAGTAGTAGTAGTAGTAGTAGTAGTAGTAATAGTAGTAGTAGTAGTAGTAGTAGTAGTAGTAGTAGTAGTAATAGTAGTAGTAACTATCTTGAGATAGTTGGGTGGTCTGCCAATAATCTTTTTGAGCCGCCAAAATGTGCAGCCACGGCCAAACTAGTCAAAGAAATGGTCAGCCTCCTCAACACATACATCCAAGACACCCCCTTTGCACCATTTGCGCTAAAAGTCTTTTTTCTTCTTCCTAAAGTCTTCTTTCAGAAGACACACCAAAAGGCAAAGACCAGCGACAATGTGAAGGCACTCACAAGAAGAGTTGACCTTTGGGTTAATGATAAACTGAATGAGCTCCTGGAGGAATCGAGAGCCATACAGAAAAGGCTACCAAGACATCCTTCAAACCATCTAAATGAAGATAAGGCTCGCGGCTTTGCGGATAGGATGCGACAAGGCAATATTTCATCCGCACTCCGGGCACTCGATGAAGACCAGAGCGGCGGTGTGTTGCCACTCACCAGGGAAACCATCAATCTGCTGAAGGACAAACATCCTCCACCCAGCGACTCTGAAGGACTAAGATTACAGGAATGCCTTCCAATGTCAAACAGCGTTATCTACGAGATGATAACAGGAGAGATGGTCTGGAAAAAAGCTCTTCAGACAAAAGGCAGCGGGGGTCCTTCAGGCTTGGATGCAAGAGGATGGCGCCGCCTGCTGAGCAGCACTCACTGTGGCAGTGTTGCTGGTGACTTGTGCAGCGTCCTAGCAGCACTAGCGAGAAAACTTGCCGCCACCAACTGTCGACATGTTGACGCCTTGACTGCCTGCCGCCTTATCCCCCTTGACAAGAAGCCAGGGTGCAGACCCATCGGTATTGGGGAAGTTCTCCGTCGAATTATAGGGAAGTGCATCATGGTGGTGGTGAAGGAGGATGTAAGAAGAGCGGCAGGGAATCTACAGTTGTGTGCAGGACAGCAGGCAGGCGGGGAAGCGGCCATCCACGCCATGAGGAAGATTTTTGGCCAGGATGAATGTGAAGCGATGCTGTTAGTGGACGCCAAAAATGCATTTAACACTATTAACAGAAAGACAATGCTTCACAACATTCGAGCGAAATGTCCATCACTTGCGACATATGTTGAGAACACATACAGTGATCCTTCAGATTTGTACATAAGTGATAATAGCAATAGTAGTGTTAAGGTTAAGGTTTTGAAATCCATGGAGGGAACAACACAAGGTGACCCAGTGGCCATGGCAATGTATGCTCTGGGCTTATCAGTGCTTCAAGATGTGATTGCGTATGAAAAAACACATGTGAAGCAAGTGGCATACGCAGATGACCTGTCAGGGGCAGGGAAAATTGCAGACTTGAAGGGGTGGTGGAACCTTGTAAATGACAATGGCCCTACGATAGGATACACACCCAACGCCATCAAGTCCGTCCTTATTGTTAAACCCGAACATTATAACACTGCGATGGAACAGTTCAATGGCAGTGGGGTCATTGTGACAAAGGACGGACAGCGACATTTGGGTGCAGTAATTGGAACAGCGGAGTTCAAGGAGAAGTATGTTGGGGAGAAAGTGTCGGAGTGGGTGAAAGAGGTGGAAGTCCTGTCTGACATGGCCAGGACAGAACCACACGCAGCCTACTCAGCATTCACGCATGGCCTACAACACCGATGGAGCTTTGTCATGCGCACCATCCCAGGCATCAGCCCTCTCCTCAGACCCCTGGAAAACTCCATCAGGAACACCTTTCTACCAGCGCTGATGAGATCCCGCGTCCTGGGGGAGGACGAGAGGACATTGCTGACACTTCCACCAAGACTGGGTGGGATTGGGATCACATCCCCTGAGACACTGGCCGATGAAGAGAATTTAAACTCCATCAACCTCACCAGATCCCTCACTGAAAAAATCGTAGCTCAAGACGCACATGGTGAAACAGACCAAAATGCTATCTTGGAGCTAAGAAAAAACATCTCAAGAAACAGGCAAAGAGCACAAGGGGAAATGTTGGAACAGCTAAAATACATCCTGCCAGCGGATACCGTGAGGAAAATTCACACTGCACAGGAAACGGGAGCTTCCAACTGGCTAACATGCCTGCCTATCAGAGCAAAAGGCTTCAGCCTTAACAAACAAGAATTTGTAGATGCCATTGCTCTGAGGTATGGCTGGCCAGTGGAGGGAATTCCCAACACCTGTGCATGTGGATCCCCGAACAATGTCAACCACACCATGACCTGTAAAAAGGGGGGATTCGTGTGCATCAGGCACGACGAGGTGAGGGATGTGACGGCCAGCATGCTCAGGGAGGTGTGCCGCGACGTCTCCACTGAACCAACTCTTCTTCC
>JAXIVD010000896.1:42500-45000 GCA_036785275.1 Cancer borealis | reverse complement strand
GTTTTATTTCTATACCACTGTTTCAGTTATCAGAAATTGGTTCTGTCTTACTGTTACATCTGTCCTTCCTTTGGTTCTGATTTGCATGCTTGTCTGTGCCTGATGCATTCATTGTTACGGATCCAACCACCGGAAACTTAACTTATTTTGGCCTATTCAGGGAAAATGTTGCAGGTTGTCCCGAGATCACTTTTATTTTATTTTTCATCTATTTTTTATTCATTTGGTATATTTATATCTAGTTACACTTGCATAGTACGGGAAAACATGTATACATCGGTAATTGTTTTTTAGGTGTGTGTGTGTGTGTGTGTGTGTGTGTGTGTGTGTGTGTGTGTGTGTGTGTGTGTGTGTGTGTGTGTGTGTGCGTGCGTGCGTGTGTACGTGCGTGCGTGCGTGCGTGTGCGTGTGCGTGTGCGTGTGCGTGTGCGTGCGTATGTGTGCGTGCGTGCGTGCGTGCGTGCGTGCGTGTGCGTGTGCGTGTGCGTGTGCATGCTTGAGGCTTACTGTGTCCGACAGCCAGGTTGGTCTTGCTCGTGGGCTCCACTTTGGCGATTGAGTACCCGTGGGACACCACCACCTGGTCGTACAGCACCGAAGGGTCCCCGTTCCACTCTGGCTCCATCTCCTCGGACAGGTAACCCACTGAGGGAGGGAGGGAGCGAGGGAGGGAGGGGCGGGGGTGAGGTCAGAACGGAGGAATGAAAATGGAAAGGGAAGGTGAAATGTTTAAGAGAGAGAGAGAGAGAGAGAGAGAGAGAGAGAGAGAGAGAGAGAGAGAGAGAGAGAGAGAGAGAGAGAGAGAGAGAGAGAGAGAGGAGCAATGACTGGAAGAACCTAGATTTGTACAGTCGTACCTGGATTAATGAGCGTAATGATGGCAATGGTGGTGGTGGCGGTAATGGTGTTGAGTTAGCACTGTGGTATAGCACCGTGGTGTGTGTTTGATGGTGTGTAAAGTCGTACTGCTACCAAACAAACAAACACATCAGCCATGTTTTTGTACATTTTCTTTCGTTGTAGCTTAGAATTATGACTAGTATAGCGGTAAAAAAAAATAATAACTTTACGCTCACTAATGGCATTAAATATTCATCTCACTTGAATATTAATGAGACGCCAAGTACAAGTACAGCCACTATGCTACAGGGAAAACTTTAGAATATATGACTTCACTAAGATATAATAAACCTTAAGCAAAAGAAAAGAAAAAAGACATATGATTAGCGATATTTTACCCAAACAACTTCCTTCATTACTTGTACAATATAAAAATAGAAGCGACGCTAGTGTTAGTGTCTGTTTGGATCCTGACGTTGTCTTACTTCTGATTCATACTAATAGTGAAAAACAACAACATATATATTACTTAACATAAACACACAATCCACAGTCACATTCCACACCAAACACTATGAAGAGGACTCAATGAAACACTGAAGACATTGAAAAAAGAAACAATTATAACATTCATCACATTTAGCTTAACTTGCAACGCCTCCACGTGACTCGAGCGCGTGATACAGTGCCACGACTCAGCAGTGTCAGTCATTGATCTGCAGCACAGTCATCACAGCACCACAGCAGCATCCACAGACACGCTTTCCTTCACTTCATCGTTATTAGTTACCACTGCGATCGTAAACAGTAGAGCATCTTAAACGAGGGTGTCGCTTGGAGGGTGTAGTTTGTAGTTGCTTAATGAAGGAATATCTGTGACGATTGTGAGAAAACCTGACCATGTCGCACCCCCCTCCCCCCCATACACACCTCACGTCGAAGGCCTGCGTGACTAAGCTGTGTTGTTACTCCAAAGCATATCGGTTTTTTATTAAGACTATTGCATTTTACGATAATCCACTGCGAATGAATGAATTAATTAATCAATTAATTAAAAAATGAATTAATTAATGAATGCATGAAAGAATGAATTAACAATAGAATGAATGAATGATAAAATTAGTAAATAAATAAATAAGAGAGAGGGAGAGAGACTGTATGTAACTCACCGCTGTCAAGTCGTAGGATGCAAGGATGTGACCTCAGTGGGTAAGACTTGAGATTCAGCTTGCAAGGGAAGGAGAAGTGTATCCTGCAACACAGGAAAAAAAGGTGTTGCACGTCAGAAACACTGCAATTATTGAGGCACATGTTTTCTTGACGTGTCTTATAATGTAGGTGCGGGTGACGACAGTTAGTTGTCGTAGGAGATTAAGGTCAATAAGAGATGGAATGTTTGTCTGCATGCTATTATTACTGGTACTTGTGGTGGTGGTGGTGGTGGTGGTGGTAGTGGTGGTGGTGGTGGTACGGTAACCATTCATAACCTTAATAATTCACCTACAGGAAATTAAGGTCACTACGTTATGTATTGTAGGACAGTCTTTATAGTTATTGTTGTTGTTATTATTATTAATATTAGTATTATTATTATTAGTAGTAGTAGTAGTAGTAGTAGTAGTAGTAGTAGTATCGTTATTATTATTATTATTATTATTAT
>JAXIVD010000896.1:35000-37500 GCA_036785275.1 Cancer borealis | reverse complement strand
CACTGGACCGGCGTGAAGGAGAGAGAACACACACACACACACACACACACACGCACACACACACACACACACACACACACACCATGCCCTCCTCACTTCTCACTCCTCCTCCTCACTCCTCCTCCTCACTCCTCCTCCTCACTCCTCCTCCTACTCACTCCTCACTCCTCACTCCTCCTCCTCCTACTCACTCCTCACTCCTCACTCCTCCTCCTACTCCTCCTCCTCACTCCAGTCAATCTTGAGGTGAGAACTGCCTTTGCCTCTCCTTTATCACGTGACTAAGACGTGCGAAATTACCGTCAAGAGGCGAGTATTATCGTGTTTGTTACCAGCTCGTTAAAGTGCTTAAAAAACTACTTATAATTAATCACCCCTTCAACCCTCCTCCTCCCCCCTCCCACACACACAAGAATTGACTTGGTATGTCCAATGTGTCATAATTAAGGGTTAGTTTTCTTATAAAATGTATCCATATTTGCATCGTTATTTATTGCTCATATTACGATTTAGACAAAGAAAATGCATGATGGTTCTGACTCTTCCCCATATACTTACCTCCCCCTCTCCATTATTCCCTCTTTCCCCTTCTTCCTTCCCCTCCTTCCCTACCTTTCCCTCCTTCACCTTCTTCCTTACCACCACCCCTCCCTCTTCCTTCCTCCGAATCATCCTCTCGCTTTTTCCTCCCCATCTCACTCTTTCTCTTCCCCATCTCGACTATACTCACTCCACAAAACGTCCTCCTCCTCCTATTCCTAACGTGACACGCCGCCCAGAAAGGAGTCCATTATACACGCAGGCGAAGACGAATAATTGTTTCGATTCGTGATTCAACAAGTGGTTCGTGGACTCGATTGCTTCACTTGCATTTGTTTTTATTCTTAGTCCTGTCCTCCTCCTTCGTCTTCTTCGTCTCCTTTGTTGTCTTCTTTCTTTCTTTCCCCTTTTCTTTTTTCTCCTCCCCCTCCTTCTTCTTCTTCTCCTTCTCCTTTTCTTCTCTTCTTCTTATCTTCTTTTACTACTTCTCCTCCTCCTCCTCAATATGATGTCATTGCAAGTAGTCGAGTTCAAATGAAGCAATGAAGCATGTTTGTGAACCTTTATGAGCAAACTTCGTGAGTTTCACTACTACAATTCGTTTTCGCTTCCCCAAACACCATAACTGCCGCCATTTGCACCATTAACCTCTACCAACACATTCACTATCATTACAATCACCACCATTATAACCACCACCACCACCACCAGTCGGCCGCCGCACAGTCATGAAACATTGTCCAGTTTAACTTGTCGCCGTCCACTCACTCCTGTCACGTAGTTATGAGGAACACGAGACAGCAGAGTGACGGACGTGAAACAGCGCACGAACCCAGCAATTACGGTCTGTCACGGTAATTTGTAACGTAGTGTAGCCAGTGTGTGTGTGTGTGTGTGTGTGTGTGTGTGTGTGTGTGTGTGTGTGTGTGTGTGTGTGTGTGTGTGCGTGCGTGTGCGTGTGCGTGTGTGTGACGTCAGAGCCAGTGAATGAGTCAGGAGATGAAGTGATTTTTAACATCAAGAAACAGTTTTGCCATTGTTAGGTCATTAAGATATCATCGTTGTGCTGCCTCTTACACAATCGGAAAGCAAAGTCACTCGTTGACAGAATACACCACTTACACACTCCACCCTCAGAGGCTCCTTCACGGCCACGCATTCAAACCTTGGACTCTTAAAAATTTTGTTATTGCCTTGTTGATGCCTTTTAATTATTCTTTCACTAACGCACTGAAAAAATACGGCAAAAAAAGAGGTTTATTGTACGAGAATTTACTGTATTTCGCTCTCCGTCTTCCTTCCCATCGTCTCAACAGCTGCAGCAATATGAAACCAGCGGCAGCCCGAGGTGGTGCCCAGAGAAGATAATTACCTTTGGATGTGTGTTTTATAATGTTCCCCCTCGAGTGTGGAGAGAAGAGTGGGTGAGGAGAAGAGTTACGAGGAAGGCAGGAAGGTATTAGTTGGAGATGGAGAGAAGGATAGGAGAGTAATGGTAGGAGGAGGAGGAGGAATTATAATTAATCTTCCGTCACTCATCATAACAGGACACATTAAAGTGTAGAGGAACAATAACGTTTGTCTTCGTCAGGTACAATGTCGTCTTGAGTGAAAAGTGACGACACGCATGAGAGAGAGAGAGAGAGAGAGAGAGAGAGAAAAAGAGAAAGAGAAAGAGAAAGAGAGAGAGACTGACTCTTCGAATCATCGTCTTAACTTCAAGATCATCTTCGTATCTTGAAAGTTCCTTCTCAACGTCCCCGAAGATCACCTCTCCTCCAGTAGACACTTTGACACTCTTGTACAATTCATGTATACGTTTTTTTTCACCTTCCTCACCTACCTGCATCCTCCCTCCTCCTCCTCCTCCTCCTCCTCCTCCTCCTCCTCCTCCTCCTCGTTGGCTTCATTATTCACGTCTTTACCTTGGATTAATATGTCATTATTTTTTTATGTCCTT
>JAXIVD010000896.1:22500-30000 GCA_036785275.1 Cancer borealis | reverse complement strand
CTACGGACTCTCATCTTTATCTCTCTATCTGAAGCATCTCTTTAACTGAATAAAAAGAAAAAAAAGTGTTAGTAATGATCAGTGCCTGTCCTGGTCTGGCATGGAAAAGTTCAACACACGTAGTGGCATTCACACACCTGACAAATGACGTGTGTGTGACTCCAGCCTTAGAGACGTGACTTCCCTGATAACTTACTTACCGAAGAAAAACTGCAGCCGACTCTCTCCAGACCCATCAATCACTAAACAAGGAATCCGTAGAGGCAGTAACTCTTGTGTGCATTAATATTATGGATACGAGGTGAGGTTTCCCGTATAGTACATGCAGAAAATGTACGAGAGAGAGAGAGAGAGAGAGAGAGAGAGAGAGAGAGAGAGAGAGAGAGAGAGAGAGAGAGAGAGAGAGAGAGAGAGAGGAAACGCAAAGAGATGTGTTACGTGAGAGGATTACAGTGGAGGCAGCAAAGTGAGTGAGTGAGGACCTGTAATGGAGGGAGGGTAAAGGAGAGGCGGTAAGCTGTTGTCCGGGGAAGTGGTTATTTCATTCCATACAGGTGGATGACGCAGCGCTAGGGTGGAATGGTGCTCACAGGACAGATGGAGGGAAAAGAGTTAAACGTGAAGGTGTTGGGTGATTGTAGTGTGTATGTTTACTTATGTCTATCTGTGTGTATTTCTGTGTATCTGTAGCCATAACTTCATCTTTGTACATCGCATCTTAAGTCGAGGCAGGTGAGATGAAAGAGGTGACGCGCAATGATTGACTCCGTGTGAATTTCGTGTTTTCTGCTTATTAATTCGGTGTTGTGGCTTAGGAAAGAAAGGTTGTGTTCGTGTGGCGTCAGTGTGGCAGGCTGGTGCGCAGTGTGTGATTGTTTTGTTTTTGTTGTTCTGGTGTCGATTATTGAGTTTGTGCGTGGAGTGTGTGTGTGTGTATGGAGTGGGTGGGTTAGAGGAAGGGAGAAGGGGAAACAGAAGGAGCACGTCACTTGTGTGGTAAAACTTAAATTGAATTGCTGAAAAACAAAACAAAAAACAAATATACAAGCAGATTGTATGAAATCATATTCGTTCATTTTCCTTTTTCATATAATCCATCCACTTTTTTTTTCTGTTTCGTCTCCCTTCATTACACGTCTTTGCCTTAATATTATCTGCCTGGTTATAATTTTCTTTTCTCTTTTCCTTCTCCACAGATAGTCGTTCTAATTTTGTTTTCCTTCTTTAAACCTCTTTCCATTGTATTATATTTTTCTTTCTAGCATGTCATTGTCACTCCTACAGCATCTCCCCCCTTACACACACACCCATCACCTCTTCACCACCCTCCCTTCCTCCCTTCCTCTGTATCACCTCGTCGCCGCCCACACCCTCGTTCTGACACACTCCTCTTTCCCTCCTTCAGCAAAACCTGTTACCGCGACGCACCTGCCACCCTCCCGAGCCGCCCTAAGGATGTGTGCATGAGAGGCGGAATTTTGGCGCTACTCGTCCCCTTTCAAGGACCTTCACACCGCAGCACGCCCAAGATTGACGCCTATCACACAGGTATTCCCTGTTTTTTCTTCTTCTTTTTTTTTACTGGTTTTCTTCCTGGCTTCTTTCTCGTCTTCGCTGGCAAATTAAATACTTATAAAAAAAAAACTTGAGAGAATACTTTAAAAATTCGTAGTTTTAAGCTCGGCCAAGTTTTAACGATGGGATTTTGTTTTGTTTGGTTTTCGTGAGGGTTGTTTTTTTCTTGGTGTGTGTCTGTGTGTGTATGTGTGTGTGTGTGTGTGTGTGTGTGTGTGTGTGTGTGTGTGTGTGTGTGTGTGTGTGTGTGTGTGTGTGTCTGTGTCTGTGTCTGTGTGTCTGTGTGTCTGTGTCTGTGTCTGTGTCTGTGTGTGTCTGTGTGTCTGTGTGTGTCTATGTGTGTCTATGTGTGTGTGTGTGTGTGTGTGTGTGTGTGTGTGTGTGTGTGTGTGTGTGTGTGTGTGTGTAATAATAATAATAATAATAATAATAATAATAATAATAATAATAATAATAATAGTAAACGGTTTATTGAATAGGCAGTCTTGCGACTGAAAACATACATTGGGGAAAGGATGACATGATAACAAAAATTTGCCGCACGCACGCACACACACACACACACACACACACACACACACACACACACACACACACACACACACACACACACACACACACACACAAATTAAAGCAAAAATTAACCTAACCTAACCTAACCTAACATAACATAACATAACATAACATAACATAACATAACCTAACCTAACCTAAGACACACTAACAGGCACTGGTCCTAGGTTTTGGTCTTGGTCTTGGTCTTGGTCTTGGTCTTGGTTTTGGTACTTGGTTTTGGCCTTGGCCTTGATCTTGGTCTATTCAGTAGTCTCCTCCCTGCCACGCCTAACTCCGCCTTCTCCCGTGACATCTAAGCCTCGCCACAGAACTGCCTTGTTAATACTGATGACAATCGAACTCCTTTGTCATCTAACTGTACCTTCCCAGAACCCCTAGCCTCTCTCTCTCTCTCTTCGCTCCCCTTTCTTCTGCTGTCTAACCCTTTTCCTCTTCTTCCTCTTCCTCACTTCTCTTCCTCTGTAGTCTAACTTTTTTCCTACTTTATTCTCCTCGTATCCCCTTAGTTTCTCTTTCTTCTTTTAATTCGCTCTTTCTTCACGCTCTTACGTTTTCCATTTCTCTTCATCTTTTTCCAGCTTCTCTTTCCTCCTAATACTACTTTCCCATCCTCTTCCCTTTCCCCTTTTTCCTTCCTTATCACTTCTTTTTCCGCTTCCCCTTCCCTCCCCATCTTCCTTTTCTTTCCCCTTCACTTTTTCCGTTCCCTTTCCCTTCACCTTCACCTTTCCCATCGTTTGGCTCCCAGTGAACCGCCCCCTACCTGCCCTCAGGCCCTCTCCCTTCCCCCACCCCCTTCCCCCCAATCCCTTCCCCCCCATCCCCGGTCCCGTCACCTGTCACTCTTCATCAGAGTGTACAACCCTCGTCTCTTCTTTCATCAGGGAGGGAAGGGATAGTGGGAGCGTGGGAAGCCCCTCCTCCTCCTCCTCCTCCTCCTCCTCCTCCTCCTCCTCCTCTGTGGGAGTAATCGGTACTAAAAACGGTCAATTCATTCAATTAGCTATATCTATTTATCTATCTATTATCTATTTATTTATGTATTTATCTATATCAAGTTACCTGTATATGTCTGTGGCTGTGTCTATATCTATCTATCTATCTATCTATCTATCTGTATCTATTGATCTATTTATCCAGCTAATAATAATCGAAAACCAAGACAAATATTTCAACGCAATACCCGTGATTCTAATAAGTTAATGGAGGTATTTTGTCAAGTGTGTGGCGCTGATACCATCTCCCCAATAGATAAGGAGTTTTCATTTGTTTCTTCTCTCCTCTCCTTTCCTCTCTTTTCTTCTTCTTCTTCTTCTTCTTCTCCTCCTCCTCCTCCTCCTCCTCCTCCTCCTCCTCCTCCTCCTCCTCCTCCTCCTCCTCCTTCTCCTTCTTCTCCTCCTCCTCCTCCTCCTCCTCCTCCTTCCTGCAGCAGAATAGAGTGTAAGTGAAGAAGCTCTGAGAAGGGGATAAAGACCTATTGACTCATTGCTGTCGAATAAGTTCCCATGATGTCATATCCGTGGCGTGGTGTCCCAAGCGAGGGTCTAGTGGGGAGGGACATAGGATCGAGGCGCTGGCTGGCTTGGCTTGGCTTGGCTTGGTTTGGCTTGACTTGAGTTGGCTCAGTCCACAGAAATAGAACTGCATAAAAACTAATACTAATACTAATAAATAATATAAGAAATAATAAAGGAGGTAACTATTACACAATTAGGAAATATGGAATGATAATGATGATGATAATAATAATGATAATAATAATAATACGGACACCGACAACTTTTCACGCAAATTCGTGGTGGCATCAAGAAAAATAACTAAAAAATAATCAAATAGTACAAGAACAAGACCACGACATGGCTGGACTCCTGCCCTCAGCACCTCGGCAATGCTCATGAGGCAGCGCAGAGGCAGTAACAATCTTGCCAGCTAATGTTAGGCTCCATGAGAACACTAGGGGACGAGGGGCCGAGCCGAGCCGATGCTGGAGCCGATACCGAGGAGCGATTAACCAGAGAGCGAACTCGTGAGCGGATTTACAGACGAGCTTGTTCATGACGGCGACACAAGGATTTAAGATTTAGGCTTTACTCACAGCCACGTAATGCATTAAAGGTTCTTTAAGTATAATGTATCTTTATTGTTTGTGACTATAAATCAGTTTGCGTGGTGAAGGAATAGTATTGATAAAATACTGTGAGAGTCTGCTAACATAATCTTGCTCTTTGTTTTGCGTTATCAATTGTATTAAAGAATTATTCATGCATGATGCGAGGGTATAATAACGCGGTAGTTGTTGATAATGTTTTACCATGTGTTTATATATAGAAAGGCAGCGTATTGGCTGTAAGGGCTTTGGAAGTATTACAACGCAATAAGCCTTTCGGTTCCATGCAGTTATTTTCGAAAGCGTCAGTTTAGCGTTATTACCTCGTGACACATAACCGTCCCCGTTCCCCTTCCATCGTTAACCCTCTTACCTCCAAATGCCCAGAATTTGATCCCCATTCAGCTGCACTACGCAACGCGCTGCTCACTTTATTGTTACGCGGGAACTTCTGCAACGCTGGAGTGTGCACGTAAAACAGAAGTGAAGCAGGACCACCTCAATAAATAAGGCTTCGCAGACGGCGGCGGCAGGAGCCTTTGTGATGGCGGCGACCAGCGGGAAGAAGAGAGGCTCAAGATTTTCCCGACATTTCTTAGTCGTAAAGTGGAGTCAGAATGGCGACCCGGAGCGAGCCAGCCAAAGATAACATTCCTTTGATTGCCAAGAGGACAGTTTATCCGCTTCAGGCAGAGATGGGAAAGGGACTTAAGGGAAGGTGGGGGTGAGTGGCACCACCCTCCACCACCACCACCATCACCACCACCACCACCAATAGGACTACAGATATTCGCTGCCACAATTCTGTTAATGCAGCTCAAAATCGCTTACACGATCATGTATTAATATCTATCGCACGTGCACACACACACACACACACACACACACACACACACACACACACACACACACACACACACACACACACACACACACACACACACAGTCACTTAACTCGTTAGCGCCACAAAAATGCAGTCTTAATGGTGAGTCAGTTAATGAAATTGTAACTTTTCCACGGAACGACTTTTTCATTTTTTTCATATTTAAAACTACACAGATTGCATTCCACTTCTCGGTACATAATGTTACGCTTGAAGAAGTAACTGGCAATGCGATGGTTTCCTTCCTTTAATTGGTGATGCGATGAAATGTAAGACACGCAACATTACACACTATTTTTTATTAGTCCAGAACAAAAAAAAAAGAAGAAAATAGGTCAACTGTATGACTGTTATCATCATTATTATTGCTATCATTATTAGTATTATTATCGTTATTATTCTTTTCTCTCCATGTCATGATCTTTAAACTTAATGCCTGAATGAAACAGCATCTTCGCCTCGAGGCCAACCAACCATTCACAACACAGACCAGGAGCTGCGTGCCACATTAACACAATAACACGCCTCACGTTGCCGCATCTCGTCCGACAGAAAGAAAGAATGAACTCACTCAAGTAGTGCAACTCAGCCACTTGTGCGTCTTCTTCTTCAAGGCGTAATAGCTTGGTCGACGCAGATGAGGAGAACGTTTCAGCCTTAATTTGTGGCGCCCAGCGTGACAGTCTTGGTGACGTGCAAGAACTGGGTGACAACGGCAGGAAGATGAAGAAAAGAAAACATACGCACTTTTTCTTCCCTTAATTAATCTCCTTTGTATGTGGACTAAATCTTGTGACCGAGTCTTGGCAAATGTTGGAGTTCATGGAATAAGTGGAGTAGACGGTCTAGCCTCATTGTTAAAGTGAACAGATGAATACAAACAAACAAATAAACAAACGTGAGATTCTTGGTGGATGGGTTGGGTGGGCAGATGTTGGATAGGACTGTTAATGTCTCCTCTTCATCTTCCTCCTCCTCCTCCTCCTCCTCCTCCTTCTCCTCCTTCTCCTCCTCCTCCTCCTCCTCCTCCTCCTCCTCCTCCTCCTCCTCCTCCTCCTCCTCCTCCTCCTTTCCTCGTCTCCTCCTCTCCTGCTCTCCTCCTCCTCATACGCATATTCACATTTTTCTGTTATGTCTCAGTGGTGTGATGCCTCACTAACATAAGTATTGGTTGCAGTAACATTAGAAAGCTGAAACATTGCTATGCTCTCAAAGTATGTTATTATATTTACTTACATTTAATTCAGTCACGATAACCTCACCGTGACTTGTAACTCCAACTTTTCACTTCATCAGCTCTTCCACTTTTCCCTTCATCCACCTCACTCCACTCCCTCCGCTTTCATCGCTTTCCACACACTCATCCCCCTTTCATTCTCCTTTCATTCCCATTGCCCCTGACACAGCTGGGCCTTGCCGGGCAGTCAGTGGGATGGTGGAACTGTACGTATAATCTTTATTGATAAGAGGGAAGTGGGAGAGTGGCATTGGCGAGGAGATGAGGGCGGGAGGAAGAGAGAGGTCGAAAGGGAAGCAGTCCAGGTAGAATCCAGCCGCAAAGCATGAGTATAAGTATGAGTGAGTTGATGAGAGAGCGTTAAGTTGTGTAAAGGTTAAAGATGGTGAATATAACTTACTACCGCAGACACGCATCGACGAGTGTTTAGGAGAAAAAAAGTAATTACGAAAAATAAATGAGAATAGTTGATCGTCATGTTTGTAAGATGAACCTACAATTACAATGAGATATGAGAGTAGGAGGAGGTTTTAATTCTAGTAATCCCAAGACGCAGGAGAGTCAAATGGAGGCAGGAAGTTGTGTCTACCCATCTGTTCATTCCCTTACAAGGTCATAGCGTCTTAAAAACTGTTACGGGGCGCTTGGTTACGGAATGAAGAAGCTTGAGTTAGTAAATGAATGAATGAATGAATGAATGAATGAATCTAGAAAATTAATATCCTTTCACCGCAACAATTTTGGTCATAATTATATTGGAGTTTGGATAATGTGCTACACGTTCCATCTATCCAACCGTTGACTTCATCTATCCTTCAGTCTGACTCTCCTCTTTCCTCCCGGTCTTCTTTGTAATGCAGGAAACGAGACTAGTGACGTAACAGAGTGTCAAACTAAGGAAAATTCCGACTGAAACAAAACGATGACTAACAAGACAACATGATTGAGACACAAAGTGAACGAGGAAAACTAAAGCAGGAAAGAAATATGTCGTTCGAATTGAAAGAGGAAAAGAATGCGTTCATGAGTTGTGGTGTGGTGTGACTTGAAGATAACGAGACTAAGTGATAAATTGTTCCAAGTGGCAGCAGACATTACCCTGTACTCAGCAACTCCCCACA
>JAXIVD010000896.1:0-15000 GCA_036785275.1 Cancer borealis | reverse complement strand
CATATTTTATTAATACTATTGAAATTTAACAGTCTTAACCTTTTCAATATTGAATATTTCATTAAAATCAACAATCTCCTTTAATATTATATTTCAAATATTTTTGTTAGATATCAATGAATTTTTTTTTTTTTTTTTCTTTCTTATTTTCTATTAAATACTTTTTTTTTCATTGAAATCGAACAACTAAAGTAAAAAACATTTTCAACATTCAATATTACATTAAATTTAACGAATTTCCTCGATGGTGAGGGTGGTGGAGCCTTGGTGGGATTGGTGACTCAGCACCCCCAGTTGGCTGACCTGCAGGACCGCCAAGCGGGCTTCCGTCTCCAAGGCGAGGCGGCCATCAGCCACCACCACCTCCGTCATTCCCTCGGATTCTTCCTCAGCTGAGTTCTCCTCGGCGTCAAAACTCCCAAAGGAGCGGACCCAAGCAACAAGCAGGAGTCCCTGGGCGAACCACCACCAGTACTCCGCATTCTTTAGCTCAGCAACGATGGAGGTGAGCCCGAAGGCGTCCACCACCGGCTGAACCTGCAGGTTGTACAGGAGTACCATGGCGTGACTCGCCCAGTTGTCGCCCCACGTCATGTGGACGGAGAACCACAGCTGGGAAAGCTTCCCCACATTCATTGGATGCCAGTGAGCAAGGATGGGGAGGATCAAGACGCAGAAGAGCATCACACCTTCCCACACCAGCTCAGCAGCAAACCAACCGTCTCCAGCCCGCGGCCCGTTGAGGTAGCCGTACAGGAGGGTGGCCAGGTCTCCGACCACCACCAGCACCACCACCAACACCTTGCACAGGCGGAGCATCGCAGATTGCATAGATCTGTTCATACAAAAATTCATTGCTGAATTTTAACTTGCTTCTATAGACCACCTGTCAAACCTGCGATGCCGAGAATATAGGGGTAGTTGTTTTTGAAGCAGGTCCAACCTGAATGCACACTACCTCCAACCCCTTCATGTGATAGGGCACGGCACGACGCTATCATGAGTCAGCTTGGAGTTAATTTGCAAGTTTCATCTTGAAGTTAATGTTCTAATTTCAGGTTGGAGTTAGTAATCAAGTGTAATATATGTTACATGAATATTTTGGTCTGCTGGGTTTTGACAGATAGTGAAATCGTTATATAGACAATGTCATTACAATACTGTGAGAGTAGATCCGCGATGCTAGGTGAGCATCACGCTAACCTAACAACAACAACGGTGATTGACTCCCCGCTGTCCCACATCACCCTGCGTGTGTGTGTGTGTGCACCTGCCCCACCACACGCTGTGCCATGACCGTGTGCGTCACACACACTAATTCTACCAGAACACACAAACACACTCACTCTCTCAACACATGCACTTACACTCACTCCCCAACACATGCACTTACACTCACTCCCCAACACACCCACTTACACTCCTTCGATACACACATCCACACTCACTCCCCCAACACACACATCCATACTCATTCCCCAACACACCCGCTTAGACTCCCCGAACACACACATCCATTCCCCCAACATTCCCCCAACACATACACTCATACTCACTCCCCGAACACACAGAGTAACACGCACTCCCTCAACACACCAACACTCACTCCCCTAACGCACACAAACACCCTCATCTCCCAAAACCTACACCCAAACTTATTCCCCGAACACATACACTAACCCTCACTCTTACCTACACACAAATCAACAGTCACTACCCCCTAATGCACACTCCCACACTCAATCCCCTAACATTCATTCTCCTCAAAACACACACATCAACACTTATTCTTTCCAACACACACATACACATACACACACGCAGACCAACACACACCCCAATTATCAATAACCCAAAACACCCCCCACTTATCAATACCCCAAAATACACCCAACTTATCAATACCCAAAACACACCCCAATTTTCAATACCCCAAAACACATCCCAATTATCAATACCCAAAAAATACACCCGTAATCAACACTACAAAACACACCCCACTTATTAATACCCCAAAAACATACCCCAATTATCAATACTCAAAAACACACCTCAATTTAAACAACAAAAAGTTTATTACAAAAAAATTCAGAACAACCAACTTTTTTTTTACAGTACTGTAATTACTATAAGATTACAGTAGCAAGAATACAACTTTGCGCGCTTTCGCGACTGCAAATTCGTCAGTTATTTTTTGTAAGTCAATTTTATGAAGCAAATCATTTGCGGTGCAGAGAAGTGCCAGTATACCAAGACGTTGTTGACCCATCATTGATCGCTTAACATATTTAATTATTTTTAGGTGCGAAAAAGAGCGTTCCTTTGAGCAGTTTGTAGCCATTAGAGATAAATAAATTCGGAGTGCTAGTTCCGTGTTCGGAAATGCATGATGAACTGCAGTAGTGTGCAGCATTTGAAACATCACCTGGACACCTCCAGTTGGTGCTATTTCATCGGGTCTTTGCTCTTTATACCAGCATATAAACTGACGAAACACTGCTGGGAAATGGGAAGACAAGTCCTTCGAATACACACCAACAAGTGTTGAAATACCAACATGGCTATCTTCATCAGACATAGTCATATTCCATCAAAACTGAAAACACCAAACCTCTGCAGCACCATGGAATATGCCTCAATATGTGTGTGTAGTGCACTCTTTAGTTGATCAATGATGACACAAAAGGTGTTGACTTTAAACTTTTGCTGGCCCGATATCCCTTCCACAGCATATGTGGCATCTGCATCACTGACATGCTTCTTACGCTTGGGTACTCACCGACTTTCAGATTTGTATGTGCTGCTACCACAGCGATCACGTGCCTGCTGCTCATAATAGTCAAACTTCTCTCAGCATTCATCCAAGAATTTATCCAAGCTCTTCAGAAGAGCAATAGCTTGTGTTGATTCGATGGTGGGACTTTGCAGCAACTTGCTACTGCGGTTGAAGCACTGCAAAATGTCATTCCAAATTCACACATTAAGGCAACTACAATGGTGTCCAAGTGTTTGGTTAATTCATTTGTTTCATTACATTTACAACTACAATGGCGTCCAAGTGTTTGGTTAATTCATTTGTTTCATTACATTTACAACTACAATGGCGTCCAAGTGTTTGGTTAATTCATTTGTTTCATTACATTTACAACTACAATGATGACCAAGTGTTTGGTTAATTCATCTGTTTCATTACATTTACAACTACAATGATGACCAAGTGTTTGGTTAATTCATTTGTTTCATTACATTTACAACTACAATGATGCAAGTGTTTGGTTAATTCATCTGTTTCATTACATTTACAACTACAATGATGATCAAGTGTTTGGTTAATTAATCTGTTTCATTACATTTACAACTACAATGATGCAAGTGTTTGGTTAATTCATCTGTTTCATTACATTTACAACTACAATGATGCAAGTGTTTGGTTAATTCATCTGTTTAATTTCTTGTGCTGCCATGCTGAGTAGCATCCCGAGAGATTTCCCGGAGAGCACTTTGAAACCGCCTGAAAAATGCTTCTGTGGCATCAGCTCGAGCAGACCATCGAGTATCCGATGGGTTGCTCTTTAACATGGGTCATCAGGACACCCCAACGATGTGTTGATGCTACAAAGAATGTATACAGGCGCTGTAATAATTCAAAAAATGAAACTGCTTCAACGCAACAATCCACAGCTGACTGACCAACTAGATTCAAAGAGTGGGCAGTGCAAGGAATATAGTCCACTGTACTATTCTTGTTTTTCAAGATTCACTGCATGCCAGGGTAATTACCAGACATATTGCTGCCATTATCATATGTCTGATCACGGCAATTTTCTAAGTTGACGTCCTGATGTAACAAGTATTGAAGCAGAGTGTCAGCAAGACTCTGCCCGGCGTGACTGGGGGTATTGATGAATGTCACATAACAGTCCACAGGTTGGTGATCCATCCTATGGACATAGCGAAGACAGGTGGTTAGGTAGTCTGTGTGGGTAATATCTGGAGTGGAGTCCAATGAAACTGACAGGTACCGTGACACTGTAGTCTCAGCCGTGATGAGACTTGGCAGATTGTTTTTGACAAATATGAAGTGTGACCACGTCCGTGATTGGCATGAGTACGGATGTGCTGCCACAAAAATGGATCAAATTGCCCAATGAGCTCCAACACAGAGTATGAAAAGCCTTCAAGGACAAACGCGTACATGAAGAAGGATGCCATTTATTTACATAAAAATTAAGGAAAGGATTTTTGTCATCACCTGGTAATTATAAAAAAAAAATTTACTTTATATTTTTGTGGCCTGGATTTTTGGCTGGCCCTAAGGCACGTGCCTTATTTGCCTAATGATTGATCTGGCACTGAATGGAACAGGAGGTGGAGCAGGTGGACACCAACACGCCCAGTGTGGAGAGTGATCCCATCACCTTGTGTACAGGCGAGGACACTGACGTGAGCCAGCTGCCCATGGCCACAAAGCAAACCTTGACGGCGGTGGACAAAGCTTCTGCTGTAGAACACCAAACCCTCAACAAGGATGAGGAAGTAGTCACTGCCGCTGATGGAGACGGTGATGGTGACACTAAATCCGGGGAGCAGCGGGTGACGTTTGTCAACTGTTCCACTGGAAGAACGTTCAGGCTGCCAGTCAACACTGAGGCTGAGAAAGCAGGCCAATGGCGTGGTCTTCCCAAAAAGACACCATCTTCTGACAACTGCCATTACCAGCCTTACACACAGCGGTCATAATTGTTCCCAAGGACACGCGTCGAGACACAGCCCCAACACCCGATGGATCGCAGAACCAAACGAAGGTTCCGTGTCGTGAAAGGTTTAAACACACTTTTACTATTGGTGTTGGTGTTGGGACTCGTGTTGATGGTGGTGTGGGTCATGTTGCCAAAGGGTGAGGCAATTTCAAGACTGAATTTTTCTTGAGGGGACCCTAAATATCTGTATTAACCAGATTTGGTGTAATCATTGTAGTTATACTTCTCGCCATATCTTTATCTAGGAAGTGAAAAGCCATCTGTATATTTCTTAGCGTCATGAATGTGTCATCAAATACTTTATTTGTTTCTTTGGTGATAAGTTGCTCTGTTACCACTCCCAAATCTCTTTTCTTTTACTATTGATATGATATTTTATCCTAACTTGTATGTCTATGAGGGTCTCATTGCACTTTCCCATTTGCAATACATGATGTTTTTCTCTGTTGAATTCTTGTTTAGGTAATGTGACTTTTTGCAATCCTTGCGGTTACTTAGTAGTTTGGCTTAAAACATTATTGGTGTCAAAACTGATCCCTATTTGGTACTTCACTTTCCACTTCCCTGTTTTAATTTTTCATCCTTTACAACTGTTCATCTCTCCTGGTTTGTTTGGCTACATTAGGTAATTGTCTTTCTATACTACACAAAATGTTTCCTCTATACTTGTTGGATGAGCCAGTTGGCCGTGTTTCCCCATAGAGAGAGGTGCCTTGACTTCTGGTTTGTGCTGCCAAACTTCAGTCATGAATGTATTCATTCGATAACAAATTGATTCCAAAGAAGGGAAAAGTTGCGTAAACTCAGAAAATACTTGCCAACAATGACTATTTTTGGCTCAATTGGTTAGGTTCCTGCCTTGTGTCAGGATTTGTATCCCAACATTAATACAATTATTCATTTACCTGAGTTTAGTTGCACAGATGAGTTTCTCAATATTTCCCCAAAAAATCCTGTCTCACTACTGAGTCTTTTTAGTGATGGTTGCTTTCCTTTACTTTCCATGGCCATTTCTACAAATTCTACAACTAAATGCCTACTCTATTAAGGAAGTCTTGACATTCATGAGGATACTGTATCAGCACTTTATTAATTACAATAATATAAAGACTAACAGAATATATACAGCTGGGTACAACCCTTACAATCCTGTACAAGCAAATTTAGACATAAAAATAGAGGGCACAATTTTGTTGAAGAAATCACAAAGTATTGTACAGCATTTGAAAATTACACACCTAGAAGTCTATTAATAAATAACATCTTGAGTGAGTTCAGAAAAAGAAGGCAGTAACTTCATGGACAGAAAACTATAAAAAAGATAAAATTAAGTATTTCTTTGGTACCTGTATTAATGTTACTTCCTATACTGAACAAAAATATATACTATATATATCTTTATATATATATACTACATGATTAAATAACTCACATGCAGATCAAGATTTTGAAGTAAACAACACTTTTCAAAATATACAAATAAATAGGTCAATTTTGCAACTTTTTCTCCTTAAGAAATTGTTCAGCCAGACAGCTGACAGACGAGCAACAGTACTGACGCAGCACTAAAGTGGTGCAGTCAGACCCAACATAACACTTTACCTAAAAAACACAATCATTAAAAATGTCAACCTTTCTTCCATACAGGGAAATGTTTCTGGAGTGCTGCTGAACAAACATGGAAAATGCACATGTACAAGGTACAAACTATAAGGTACAAAATAAATATAAAAATAGGAGATCAAAGCATTTTCCAAAGCTTATCTCTGAGTTCAAACTATTGAGTTTTGGAAATACTGGAGCATCTGTGGAGAAAGAGGAACTTCCCTGAAGTTCGTGCCTCCTGCATCCAAGCACATCACTGGTAAAGGTATGTAGCAATGGTTTTTATGGGAAAAAGGGTCAACTCTTTATAATTTTTCTATTTTCTGGCAGAAAGCATAGCAATGTTTAGAGAATCACAAAATCAATTGAACTACTAATGTTTCACATTAATTATATCTTTACAATTTATTTCCATGTAATAAATCAATGCTTGGCAGAATATAACGATTATCGATTCTTAACACACTGTGTAAGTAGTTTTGAGTATTTGATTATTTAGGATGATGCTTTGGTCATATTTGATATCAGAAAATACTTAAAACAGGATTACGAATCCCCTGTGATTGTATTACTGGAAGTTCTAAATTTTGCATGCTCAAATACTGCAGGATTGCCGTAGTGATTGTTGCACATTGCAGAACAATGCAAGTTCAATGTTAGTATGTTAATTATCAACTGCAGAAATCAACAACTTTGTTCTAGACATAGCATACGAAGATAAAAACATTTTTATAACTACTTCTTTGAACTTGAACATGCCTTGTTGGTGTCAGCATAACCATCCATTCATGCATGCTTGCATTATCATACAATACTGGGAAGTCTTAGAAAAGGTTTGGTTCACCATCACCGTAAACATTTTCCACTCATTCTTTTAACAATGCAGAAGTTTCAGCTACTCACAGCAATTTATACAATTATTGAAATAGGATCTTATACACATATGCTTTAACAAGCCAAATACATACAAGTATATACACAGATAAACAGGAGTTTTGTAAGTTGATGGCATAAATATTGTTATATATTAAAATGTCTAAATATCATATGCCAAAAGTTCTCCACCTGCTCCTTATTCACATGAATATGTACAGAGAATATATTCATTGAGTCCCAGCCCCTTTAGCACAAGGCTCACGGGAAGATGAACACTCATTTCTTAAGTCCAACCAAAGGACACACTGACATGGAATATGTCTCTTTCGTTTTCCTTTCACAGTACTTATAAGTATTCCATACACACTTGTTCATTCTTTTATTCACTATATAGTTTTCATTTCATCGTTTGTGCATTTAATTTCACAGGTCACTGATGTACGTGATGACACTTAGCTGACCTCCTTAGGTCAATTGATGGGCACAGTTCTTTGTGTGGATACTTGAGCAACTCATGCATGCAGTGTGTCCCTTCACCCTCAATTATCGATTGCTGTTCTTCTGAATATTCTTCTTCCTCTTTGCCAACATGTCATAGAAAGGGTTGTGACTTATACTTTGCCTGAAACAAATAACATCAATGAATATATGTACACACATTCATTATTTTTCATAACATCTTAATTACCATATATTTCCTTTGAAATCTCCTTATATTGAGGTACACAAAAAATACGGAAATTAGATACAAAGTGAAATAATGATTGAAATATATATAGAAGATGAGAAAATAGCCAAGTGAGAAATGGAAATCAGGTAGATACTGTTGAGATAGTTAAAAACCTCGATGAAAGAAAACTGACATCCATCCTATTTTATGAGTAAAAAGAAGTTAAATCTTCTAAGGTTATATGGATTGGGTAAGGTTGGGTATTGTGCAAAGGTGTGCTTTTGAAAATTGTTTGACACAGGACAAGTAGAAAACGTACTCTGACAACAGCATGAACATAATCTACCTATTTATAAACTAGGCCGACATCCCCTAAAAAGGGAATTGCCGAGACAAGGTGCGAGTGTGCGCACCTTGTCTCGGCTTAGCCCCTAGGCCCCTTGAGAAGAAGAGATCAGTCTCCTCGCCCTCAATACACTAGGGCCATCCATGCAGTGGGGCCAGACAGGCTCCCGGTCAAATGTCAAATGGCCAACAGACATTTGACTGACAGACAGGCATTAGACCGAATGGAAATTTGATCGAAAATTGTTAACCATCTAAAAACATTAAATATTATAGTTCTTTTTTTTTTATTTCAAAGACCAGATAGATATCCAATATTCGGTGACTTGTCCATTCGGTAGGATTAGGTTAATAATTATTCATACATCTAAATTTTGTATATACATTGAAATGAACAACAAATTTGTGAGTTGTCGAACAATTTTCGGTCAAATGTCCATTCAGTCAGATATCCATTCAGCCAATTCGGTGAAATGTCTGTCGGCCATTTGTCCAGCCACACTTTTGCATCAGGACCAAGCAGCAAAAGATGTATTACCTGCCACTCCACACACATGACCCTCTACCTCCCCACACCTGTTAGGATCAACCAATCACAACAAACATGTGGGAACCTCCTAAGGGTGGTTAAGCTGCGTCTTTACTCATGCATTCACCACTGCTCTCCATTCACTTCTATTACACAAAATCATCTTTCTTTGATCCACAGACATTCCTCTTTCATTCAATGCTATTTTCACACCGTCCATCTATCCCATTCATTCCTTTCAATCTTACATCTCTCACATCTGATCCCATTATCTTCTTCACTAACCAGTTAACCTTAATATTTTCCAGATGTCCAGACCACCTCAACACACTCATCTCTGCTCGACCAGCCAACTCTCTTGTAATACCAGTTCTACTTCACATATGTTACGGGAGTGTCAAGTTGATAGTGAAGCATGTGAAAGGCTGAGATAAAGACAAAGATATAACAAGTGTCTGCACGGGAGAACAAGGAGTGAATTGTAACTGTAATGTGGGGAGGGAGTAAATGTGCCAGGCAACAAAGGCCATATGGCACTATTGGGATAGTAGGGTTAGGTAGTAGGGTTGGATAGCAGAGCTAGGTGAGGAGGGAGGGTTGGGTAGGGGTTAGATCAGATGAAGGACGTTGACGGCACGGAGAGACATGATCAGTAGGGAATAAGACTTGGAATGGGGGTAGCTGAGGGAGAAGCGTTCGCAGGAGGTAAAGGACTGGGGTCCATATCCATAAGAAGCAAGGAAGAAGGAAGAGGGTCAGGAGTGGGCGAGGTAGGGGGAGAGGGAGAAGGTTGAGAGAGGAGATCGGTACGGGAGTAGCCAGGTGGTAAGGGAAGAGAGAGGAGAGATCGGGCAGCAGAGGAAGGAGGAGGAGGGGCAGACGAAGGGGACTGCAAAGGAAGAACAGGCTTGGTAAGACGAGGGGGGGAGGGGAGAGTAAAGCGGAGAAGGGGGAGAGGGCGGAGCACCGGGGGCAGAAGGGGGCTGGAGGAGGGGTCGGGAAGGGGAGACAGCAGAGGAAGAAGCTGGAGGAGGGGGAGTCGGGGTAGGAGGGAGGTGCTTGGGAGGGGGGTGAACAGAAGCCACGACCTGGATAGGAGGGGCCGGAAGGGAAGGGGGCAAGGAGGTAGGAGGGGAGGACAAGGAAGCTGTGTTCTTTATGAACGCAATGATGGCATCAAGGGTATCACCCTCGGAAGGAGCGGGAGAGGAAGGTGCAAAGAGAGTCTTTTTAGAGAGGTGGAGAGAGGGCGAAGAAATCAAGGCGGGAGCGGGAGAAGGGGTTGGTGGGGGAGGGGAGACCAAAGCTTCAGAGTGGTGTTGTCGCTTGGTAGAGTGGGAGCGCTGTGGACGTGGAGAGGGAGTGACAGGAGTACAGGCAGTGGTGGTGGTGGTAGGAGTATCAGGGTCAAGGACAGCAAAAGAATTAGAGCAGGAGATGGAGGATAGAGCAGGTGAGGGGGAGAAGGAAGGGGGAGAAGGAAGAGGAAGGAGGTAGAGGAGAGGGATGGGTGGAAGGATGGATAGGGACGGGGGGGGGAGGGGGGGGGGAGGGGGGCGAGGACCGGGGGGGGGAAGAAGAGGACGTGGCTGGAGAGTGAGAGCGAAAGGCAGAGGCAGAGGCAGCGACGTGGCGAGGAGAGGGGGTGAAGCCTAGGCAACGGGCTTCCTGACGTGCCTCGCGTAATGTGAGACCGCCACAGAAGCAAATACCAGCGACCTCAGCCTCACTTATAAGCTGGGCACCCGCAGTAGAGAGCATTATGAGGGCCACCACAATTGCAGCAGCGCCGCATTGATCGCGGGTGTGGGTAAAGCCACACAAAGGGCAGCGGAGAGTGGAGCGGCAGTGTTTTTCCGGGTGTCCAAAGCGCCAACAGTTTCGGCACTGGTGAGGTGGAGGAACATAAGGACGGACCGGGAGCATGACGCTCCCAATGTAGACATGGGTAGGGAGTTAGTGGCGCTTAAAAGAGATCCAAGCTACATTGGTGGGATATTTCTGGCAACCCCGGGGAGACAAGGTATAGCAGCTGACGTTGACAGCGTCATACCCACTGAGTAGGTCGAGAAGGTCAGTATGACAATCTGACCAGACCTTGTCGTCAATAGGGCAGTCTTGAGGGGAGATGGAAACAGTGCCAGTGCATGTGTTGAGACGGTCATCAGGGGTCGCACAGAACGGATCACCGGATGGGGCCAACAAGTTGGCCATGGCCTGAGACGGAGTCTCAGACTCCACATGTACCAAGCGAGAATGGTCAGGTCAGGTTTGAAAGTGGACCTTGCCCACTTATTCCTGTAAGCAGCGTTGAAAAAGGAGGTTATTCTTAGCAAAGGGAGCAGAGGGGGGATAGTAAAGAAACGATCCCAGTGGGCAGGGGCAAAGAAGAGGTCATAGGCAGAGGGGCGAGGCGTGCCACGAGAGGAACCTGTCCGGGGCTGTGCCGTCGTCTTCCTAGAGGAAGAGGGGACATAAGGAGCTAAGGTAGTAATAGAGGATGATGTAGATGTGACGGGGAGGGAGGCTGGAGGAGTGGTAGGAGAGGAAGAGAGAGTCGGGACAGCAGTAGACACATGGGAGGGAAGAGGGGCAGTAGAAGGGGCAGAACAGATATCCAATGAGCTGTATTGTTTACCTTATACACTTGATCCATTCTTCCTTCTCATCAGGTGTGGCTGCAGACATGCGGTACACAGTGTGCTTCCCTTCCACCACCTTGCCCTCACTGTCTGTCTTGCACGCCTTGATGAAGTCCGTTGAGGTCGCATACAGCTCAAAACAGTTGGGTTTATTACGATCCTGGACTTCACGAACCTGTAGAATGCAGGAATGATGAGAAATTTGGTATATTTGAGTAATGAGCCATCAATAATGGAAGACCATTTAATATGTGATTCTAAAACCATAACAATTTAGAATGTAAATGAATTTTTGTGTTTTGATTACATAATTGGTGAATAAACTCATCAAACAAAATCATCAGGAATCTTAAAACACTTTACACCTAATTGTCTTTATCATTTAGCAAACTGTAAAATCAAATCAAATACACAAGATCTACTAGAAAACCAAATCAAATCATACCTCAATATTTTCCAGTGGAATGATTCCTCTGGGCTCTTTGTCTGTCGTATACTCAAAGTAATAAAGGCAATTATCATTAAGAATGAACCACCTCCTCTTCCAGGACTTGTATCGGCCACCCTGCTTCATGAGCCAACCCTCACGGTCAGGGTTGAAGAAGGTGTGCATGAGATCATTGCCGTCATCCTCGGGGATCTTGAAAGGTTCCGTCTTGATGCTCTCATAGAGGCTCTGCGGGTGATACATTAGTTAAAAAAAAAGACCAACACTTTTACATTGCATAAATAAAAACTACCATCGGGTTGTGAGGCTGTAATGCCAACATATTCCCTCCTCATGCACACTGGCTTTTTCATACAAGTGCTAATACTTATCAGTGAAAACATAAATTATGAAAACAAATTAATTGATTCGAAACTTTAAAGTTCCTTTAGAATAATGTCAAGACATACACCTGTACATTGTCAAGTGACACTAATAACTTGAATTCATGTCATGCTATGAGGGTAAATATTACTGTAATAACTAGTCATTCATTAAGGTGGACATTCTGATATGGATTCATAATCTATCAAGTATTTGCTCTAATTTCCACACTGTTTAATCGTTACTATTTCATTTGCAGACGCCTAGTTCATTACTTACCACCTCAAACACACTAAACTGCTGGGAAAGAGTTAAGGAACAGTTGGATAATGTAATTTAACCCATTAAAAATGAGCTGAGTAGAGCTGAACAGTTACATAATCACTTTCTTACTACACTGGGACTGAGGTGAGTTGCATCACGAGACAATGATTAAATTTTCATGGACACTTTACCTCATTCTCTTGCTTACTCATATTATTCCTTCGCTTAGTTTTAAATTGCTTCATTATCTACTGAGATATACTGCAATCATCTCCATTTTGACAATAATATATAAAAAGTATTATATAATTTAGGTAATCACTGAACTTATATAACAGTGATAAGAGCCTAAGTAACAATCTTTTCAATATAATCAGACGCGGGTTTCACTGCATAGTTCTTTAGTAGATATAAAGGCCTAAAATCACACTAGGAATAAAATTATACATTAGTTTGATTCAGTATGCCATAGTATGTTTAGTGACTCATAATCCTACAAGGGCATCAATCTGCACTCACCTCAAGTAGCTCTCTAGGCAGGTCATCTCCGTTATCAATGCCCCGATTCATGGTGATAAACTGTTCAATGGTTTGCTTATCCTTAACAGCTGGGTTGTGAAGCGAAGTATTTAACATGATGATCGCAAATGACAGCACAAAACAGGTGTCTGGATGCTGGAAGATTGACGGGTTGAGTTCACAGTAACGATGAGCAAAGCGTTCCATCATCCTGTCTATCTTCTGTGCCTCTCCTGGTAAGCGAAAGCTCCAGAGGAATTGCCTGTGAATTAGGGATGATTAGTGACAAGAACTGAAGAGTAACTACAATTATAGTGACTTAATACCACATTTCATCTAAAAGACTAATTATTCCTGGCCTTGATTCATGTGTAATTGAAAAATGTGAACAGCTTTCTCTGTAAACAATGCAAATCAAATGATCATAAGTGATTCAATAAACTTTTTACAAATGATCTTCAAAAAGCTAAGAAAGATAAAATCAAATTCATCTTTTTTTATACATAATCAAAATGATAATGCACATTGATGTACTGATCCAGCGAACATAAAAATGGCAAGTGGTGGATACTTTTTTTCAAGAAAGCAATAAAAAGTGGTCTATAAAAATGTAAAACAGTACAACTTTGACTAAGAATTCTTACTACTACTAACAAGTGCGCACGCACGTACACACATGCATGCACGTACGCACGTATACACCCACACCCACACCCACACCCACACCCACACCCACACCCACACCCACACCCACACACAGCATGCAATACTAAGGAAGTTGAAAACCTACCTCAGAGCTTGAACCAATATTAGGTCCGTGAAGTCATGGAGGCAGACAAATGCATCAAGGACTGACTGATTGAAGTCGTTGCGTTCCCCGAGGTAGTCCCCGATAGCTGTCTTGTTGAGTCCTTCTCCCTTGTACAGGAACTGAGCAATATCTGAAGGGAAGCAAAACACATTACACATACATAGGGGAGAGTTTTGGTTTATCTGCAGATAGTAAGTAAGTTGTATATAATTAATTAGTGGTAGTGAGTATAATTAAATAATCAGTAAGTTCGCAATTGAGTTGAAGTCTTATAAAAGTATGTGGACAAGACACATTATATTATATTATACAAAAGTAAGCAGGCCAATCTAATTTTGATTATATGCAGAGATGGTAAAGTCAAATAGTTCAATATAAACCAGTAAGTATAACAAACAATTTATTCCGTCCACAATCGAAATTCAACCCTTTAAAAGTACGTGCACAAGTCAAGCACACGATCTACTCCCATCAACCTTCAAAATTCATTCAACTCATTAACCTGGAGACGCACCTCAACTTGGCAAAGGTTGAACGGCTATAAATTTAGGCCACACCCTCCCTTCCACCGACCCACCCACCCAACACCCTCTGCTGATGCTTAACCAAGGCCAACACTCCTCCCGTCACCCAGACTGGACCCCAAATGCTAATGTTATCAAGCCAGGATGTCGACAGTCTTGATTGACGGCGCATCATCATTATAAGGTGGAACAGATCATCTAACATTATACTCGGCAAAGAATTAACTATCATTGTAGTATACGAAGTAAGGACTCTGCGTAGAAATTGACTCGGTGTCGCCATCTAACCAATGAGTATTTTCCGTAATTCTAGGATGGTTTCTCAGATGTAATGATGCGCACGTCAGTCATTGCATTACGACACGGCCGGCCCAGTGGCGTGTGGTAGGTAATGATGAAATGCTCTTCACCAGAATTACTCTATACACTCTTGAAGACAACAAGCACGTCCGTACCACTTGAAAGAAACGTTCATAGCATCACGCCACACTATCACAACACTCGATAAGTAAGGACACACACACACACACACACACACACACACACACACACACACACACACACACACACACACACACACACACACACACACACACGAGTATGCTTATCTATTATCTCCATCTTACCTCCTGTCTCGAGAACAC